>BLSH010220972.1:62631-89337 GCA_018402905.1 Glandirana rugosa | reverse complement strand
CTATAGATGAGGTGGTTGAGAAGACGTAGAACCCCGAGTTATTGTGTCGGTTGTCGTCTTTTTTTTAACTGTTCGCACTGGGCGGACGTAGGAGACTACATGGTACAAGCGGTGGTAGTGAAAAGTGACATCTGTGTCTCCGACGTACGGGAGAATCACCGGACCCTCGCAGACGGAGAGGAACTACCGGAAGGTCTGTGCTACCCCTATAAAAAGTTGTTGCGTGATTTGACATAATATAATAATATAACATGTGACGGCTTACTTGACATATATATCAGATGTGACTTACGTCACATATATATATGTACATCGCGAATGGGGGCATCCTGGCCGACTAGTGGAATCCGGTGTGCCAGAGTGG
This sequence comes from Glandirana rugosa, assembly GCA_018402905.1. Lineage (NCBI taxonomy): Eukaryota > Metazoa > Chordata > Amphibia > Anura > Ranidae > Glandirana > Glandirana rugosa. The sequence goes on along the minus strand of BLSH010220972.1, from coordinate 88,973 downwards.
TCAAGTTTGTTTAAAGGGTTGTACTGTCAGAGTAGTAAATTATATCTTCAAACTCAGCCGGTCCTACGGGGGTAAGCGCTACATGTATATATATACACTGCATTCAGTGTAGACTATATATACAGTTCATTCGGCAGTGTACAATATAATAATATAATACAGTTTAGTGCGTTGTTGAAAAATATCCCCATCGTGTCTGGAAGGCCATCAAGGAGAGGCAGACGCTCCCAGGCCACTAAGAGGGCATGCAGCCTCTGTGTCTACAGTGAAAAGTGATGGTGGCGAACATGGTACATCAGAGGATGCAGGCGGGTCACGCTTGTCAATTTTTTTTCTGCTGTTGGCTGTGTTATTGAGCCCCAAGATGCAGAAGAGTTGGTGGAGTAGATATCTAAGCTGTCCTCATCCTCTGTCACCCAGGCTCATACTAGTTTGCCTTCCAACTTAGCTGCCAAAGCGGCCTATTCCACCCGTTCCTTGTCCACAGTTACTCCTTTCGTAGCCCCACCATCATGAACCAGAATTATTCGACCATTGTGTCAGTTACATGCTGATGGAGGATGCGCAGCAATTTGAAGGCTGATTTGTTGGTTCCCAGGTTGAGGAAGGGAGTAAAGTGAGCCTAGAGAAAGTCATGTTCCCTCAGCTGCAGCATACTGCCAAGTTTGCTCCAATGACGAGGAGGGAGGGGATGATGAGGACACTGACTGTACTTGGGTGCCTGAGAAAAGAGAGCAGGAAAGTGAGGAGGAGGACGCACAACTCCCAACAAGGCAGGATGTCCTCCAGGGGTCAGCTTAAGGGCAGCCACCCTAGTGCATCACACCAGAGGGCTCCACAGGTGCAGGGCGCTGCTGACTCCCCACTGACTTCTAAAACTTGAATGATGTGGGCTTTTTTCAACAATTGTGCAGTAGATCGCACCGTTGCTGTTTGCAATCTATGTCTGAAGTGGATCAAGCGCGGCCAGAACAGCAGTCACTTGGGCACTACATGCGTGACAAGACATATGATGACCTGCCATGCAGTCAGTTGGCAACAGCACCTGAAAGACCCAAAGACCCACATCATAAAACAAGGTGGACTTCTCCATGCTCCTCATCTGTGACCTCAACCCCTTTCTATACCTCCAGTCCTCTCAAAAACCTGCACTGAGAGGAATGAAGGTCTAGCAATGGGTGCCACAAGTACTTGCAGCAAATCTGCTAGCAATACACCACCAGTTGATGTCAGCAGGCAAATTTCCCTACCAAAGTTGCTGAACTGTAAAAAAAATACTGTCCCAGCCATCCACATGCTCAGTGTTTAAATACTAGCTTGGCAAATTGCTAGCACTCCAACTGCTGCCTTTTCAGCTGGTAGATTCTGCCCCCTTTTGTGAATTTGTGGAATGTGCTGTACCACAGTGACAGGTTCTGAAAAGACATTTCTTTTCACGTAAGGCCATTCCAGCGCTCTACTGTCATGTGGAAGGCAATGTTTTGGCCTCCTCGGACAGGGCAGTCAGCAACAAAATACATATTACTGCTGACTCATGGTCCAGCAGATATGGTCAGGGACGTTACCTTTCCTTCACGGCACACTGGGTAACTGCTGGCAGCTGGGAAGGATGCAGGACAGGGTTCGGTGTTGGAACTAGTTCCACCACCGCGCCTCCAAATAAATGGTGCTGTTTCTGCCACGTCTTCTTCCTCCACCCCTCCTCTTTTTCTTCCTCTGTGGCCTCTTCTGCAGCAGTGTCCTCTGAACCAGCAGTGCTCGCAAAGCATTCTAGGGGCTACGCAAGCAGTCAGGCTAAAAGATGCCATGCGGTGCTTGAGTTGGTCTGCCTAGGGGACAGGAGCCACATGGGGGAAGAGATTCTGTTAGCTCTGCGGGGGCAGACTCATAGGTGGTTGACGCCACATTAGCTTGAGCCAGGAATGGTTGTATGCGACAATGGCACCAACCTTCTCTCTGCCCTCCGACAGGGACACTTCACACATGTTCCATGTGTAGCCATGAGCTCCCTTGGGAGTAGCTGTAGTTGTGGTTCACCTGATAGCTGCATCAATCCCACCATATCTCACACATCTGTAGACACTGACCAGGCCGGCTCTTGCTTTTGTTGTTTTATTTAGGGGAAATAACTTGGATGGGTAAAAGGAGTGACTGTAGGATGCCCCATAAATTATTGTACATGACCTCTATATACACAGCTGTATATGCACATTTGCCCTGCAGACCGTCCTCCTGCAGATTATTACTCCTCACAACTCTCCAGCACTCAGCTTGCTGACCGTTTCTGCTCGCAATTCTCTCTCCAGCACTGTACTTGAAGACTATTGCTCCTTCACTACTCTCCAGCACATCACTTGGTTCCCAGCTTGAAAGGAAATTTATCAAGCTTCTCTACTCCTTTCTCTTCACCACAGCTAGCATGTGGTGAGACCTGCAATCTGTCAGCAGGACCTCAGGACAACCCATTACAGGCCAGGGATCACGGGCCCCCGAATATGTAGCAAAGTAATTGGGTGCTAGCTGGGCCTTTGATGGACTACAACTTCCAGCCCATCCCTCTTCCAGGCCACCACACGGACCTGCTTTTCTCACAGTGACACTCCTTCCCCTGACTGGCTCCCAAGGCTTCCACAGACTGTCCACTATTCCTCTCCTAGCCTGCTCCAGCACTTTCTCTTCCAGTTCCCATGGTCTGTCATTCATCGACTACAGTGGACCACTTTAAAGTCTCTCAGTAGCACCTTTGCTGTTCCCTTGTTCCCTTGTGCGACTCTAGGAATCACCTCCACTCCTGGCTGCACCCGAACCTCCAGGCCTCAAGTTCAACCCCGGACGTGCTCCCGGGTAGAGGCCTCCACAGCACCTCTGCTATATCTTTAGACTTACACCTCCTACAACTCCTCCCAGACTGACCCAGCCCAGAGTATATGAGAAGGCCTGCCCCCTGCCAATCCAGATTGGGGATTGGTCAGGGCTTCCCATGACACTCCAAATGATGGCACCTCTTGTCCCACCCTCATTCTGGAAAGTTCCAGTGCTTCCCAGAAGAAAGTAGGAGGGTTTAGTGACATCATCTGTTGGACTGCCCCAGTCCTATCTGAGCCACTCCCCAAGCCCAGATCAAAACATTCAGGCCTGCTCCTACAGTCAGGCCTGACTAAATTTTAACTCTCCTGCAAAAAATCCTATCTCACAAAATCGCCTACACTATGGAGGCACTACACATGCTTGGCACATGTCTTGAATTTGGTGGTGCAGCGTTTCTTGACCAGGTGCCCAGGCTTACCAGATATTCTGAGGCAGACCAAAAAATTCTGTGGTCATTTCTGCCAGTCATACAATGCCAGTGCTTGGCTGACTGACATTCAGCGGGAATTGAACTTGCCCACCAACCGCCTCATTTATGACATCCCCAGTAGGTGGAACTCAACATTGGCAATGCTGCAGCAGCTGCACGCACAGCAGAGGGCCATCAATGAGTACCTCTGTGAGTATGGCACCAGGACAGGCTCAGGAGAGCTTGTTTTTTTTTTCGTCACACCAGTGGCTACTGATCAAGGATGCATGCGCTGTCCTGGCATCATTTGAGGAGGCCACAAGGATGGTGAGCAGCGACAATGCATGCATCAGTGACACTGCCCCTCTAGTCTTCCTGCTGGAGCACACCCTTATTGGAATCATGGACAGGGCATTTGAGGCAGAACAGAGGGAGAAAGAGGAGGACTTCCTTTCCTCTCAAGGCCCTCTTTATGCAGATAGCGTTCATGCAGGGCCACCAAACACACAGGAAGAAGAGGAGAAGGAGGATTGTGTCAGCATGGATGTAGAGGATAACACGCAGCAGCCTTCAAGGGATGGTTTTCAGTCCCCAGAAACACAAGGAGTTGTACGTGGCTGGGAGGAGGTAGTTCCTGACAATGTTATCCTTAGTGACCCAGATGACTCTCATGTCTGCTCAAACTTACACTGCATGACCTCCCTGATTATGCAAATCATGTGAAAAGACCCCAGAGTTTGTGGTATCAAGGAGAGGGATCATTACTGGGTGGCAACCCTTCTTGATCCATGTTACAAGGGTAAAGTTGCAGAGCTCATCCTGCCTACGCAGAGGGAGCAGAGGGAGAAACATCTGCAGGATAGCTTGAAACGCCTTTGCAGACCCTGTGAGGTTACCGTTTCCTGCTGCTGGACATAGTGTTTCTGAGGCTTTCTTTAGTCAGAGGAAGAGCGGTGGTGAAGGTGGCTGTCTGACCGATGCCTTTTTTTTTTTTTTTTCAAAGGTAAACTTTATTAAGTTTTACAGACATAAGAAAACAACATTAATACAGCAAGTTATGGACTCATAGGCATAATAAGTACATTAGACAGGTGTATTCAGACACAGCTTCATCAGCCATCCCATTAATGACAGCGTAATATACAGCGTAACCATAGATATGCATTTTTTTAAATAAAGACTGGATTCCAATGTACCCCCTTGCTAGCACCATACATCTGTTAACATGAAGACAGTCAGAAAGAAACAACGTACCGGAAAACGTGTGTTGCTGCCATAATCACCACTACTCCTATCCTAATTATAAGGAAGCATTTTCTCCCTCCACTGGGCTATGCATTATTATCTTGGGTCATCCACCAGTTTGTAAGTCCCACATCCACCTCGAACCGTAAGATCAGTTGGAAGTCCTGGTGCACCTTAGACCTCAATATCTCCCGAAACTGAGTCAATCCATCCTGACCATATTTTCCCAAATTTCTTGGGGCATCCCCTGGACATACATGTTAGCTTAATTAATGGAAGTGCTCTGTTGACCAGGTCAATCCAAAGTAGGGCTGTAGGTGGCACTGAATCCTTCCATTTGAGTGCTATGGCCTTTTTGGCGTAAAAGAATAGTACCCTTAATAAACTTTCCCTGGAATGGCTAATCTCCTCCTCCCCAAATTCTCCCAGGAGGCATCTGGCAGGTGAATATATATTGGGTAAGCCTAGTTTATCCTCCATAAAACCTAAGATTGTTTTCCAGAACCCCCCCCCCACTTCAAGATACTGCCAGACCATATGGAAAAGGTTTCCATCTGGATGTTGACAGCATTGGCAGTCAGGTGATTCCCTTCTGCCCATTTTATATAGACGTGAGGGGGTGAAATAGGTCCTGTGTTGGTAATAGAATTGGGTTAACTTGTCACTAGCTGATATAACTGAAGTGAGTAAAGTCTCTGTTACCTCTACCCATGATTCCTCCATTAAGGACGGGATATCCGTTCTCCACTGACTGGCAAGTTTTTCCATTCTGGTGGAGGAGGACGACGTCAAGATGAGGTAGTATCTGCAAACCAGCTTCGCTCGGTCCTCCTCAAACAAAGCCTTCTCCAGCATAGCCTGGGGAAAGTGACACCTGTGTCAGACCAAACTGTGCTACCACCGCATGCTGCAGTTGAAGGTAACGGTAGAAGAATTTGTTAGGAACTTTATACTCTAATTGTAAATCCCTGAATGATTTAAATGCCATCTGAAAATAGTTGGTGAGCATATTTCATACCATAGTCCACCCATCTCTGTCCATCCAGAATCTTATTTAATTCAGGGAGTTGGGGGTTGTGCCATAAGGGAGCATTAGGTGAGGAACTTAATGAGGGTCCCCCAGCTCTCTTATTACAAATGTGAAACACCTTATAATAAAGTTTAATTATTTCCGCCCCTATACCCGGGTATGGGCCATTCCTGTAAAACACATTAATCAGGGCCTCGTAGGACTGCATCAGTGCCGCTTGAGTAGCTACCGATGCAGTCTCCACGTTGGGGAAAAACCACCAGTGGATATGGGTTAATTGGGAGGCTAGGTAATAGCATTGAAGGTTTGGGAAGGCCAAACCACCCATTGAGGTGGGCAGTTGCAGTGTGTCCAGGGAAATCCTAGGCGGTTTGTTGCCCCACAAGAACGATAGAGTTATTGAATTTATTTCTGTAAATAGTTTTTTAGGAATGTATACCGGGGCATGCCAGAATATGTATAAGTATCTAGGGAGATACGCCATTTTAAAAATACTGATATGACCCATGAGGCTAAGAGGTAGTTTAAACCAGGTCTGTAGACTCTGTCTCATGCGTGTTATCAAAGGGGAAAGATTATTCAGTATGTAAGTATTGTGGGGTCAATTATAATACCTTGTGTGCATTATATTTTGCCGGCGCTAATAAGCGCACTTTTCAGCTCTTTTGCATAATGCATTTGAGTGCACTTGTGTTAAAGCAAGTAAGACAGACACCATAGCTGTTTTCACATTGCAAGCTCGAAAAACAGTCCTGCCTAGCAATGCTTGTTGCTTTAATTTATATCATTCAGACAGGGATAACAAAAGGACTTAGTGGCTTCACAATCAGCCAATCAGCCTCCAAGGCACAGTCACATGACATGAGCTCAATACAAAACAACAACCAATGACACACTTGTTTATATTCAAACGATACAATAGAAGAGGCGTGCATGCATGTGGAATGAATGAATGAGCAACAGCCATTGGGTGGGTGGAAATGCACACACTCCAGATAACAACGAAAGCCATGTGGAAACATGGCTTCCATTGAAACCAATACGTTATCTCACAGAGGCCCTCCAAGCAAAACGCCATGCATGCAAAGCCCGAACTGCCATTACAACGAATCACTATCAAATACAGCTCTATGAACTATATGTCATAGTGAGTATACTACTGTTCCACTAAAGGGTAAATTATGCACAAAGGAATAAAGCTGTAGATTTCTGCCACATTGATCAGATGCGACAGAAAGCTTACAGATCATTATCCTTACATAAAAGGCAATACTGATTCCATACCGCAAGTACATCACCGCCAAGCAGATCAATCTGTACATAATACAGGGGCCCCCCAATTGACGGTAATACACCCGCGCCACAGAATGTGCATCGCACCTCAAAGATCCAGACTGGCGTTAACTGCTTAGGGCGCCTGCTGGCCGGGATGATTGGGCGGGTAGCGTGTGGTTACCAAATAAAGGAAGGTTTCCATTGTAAGTGGCCTGTCCGCAATATCGGTTAAAGCCATATTCGCTGTACACAGCGAATATCTGTAAACCGACACTGGGAGACACTGTGACAATACATAATAAACATATCCTAAATTTCTACAACAGTTCCTCCTCTTGTCATATGCTCCCATGTGTCCCTCGATGAATCTTGATTATCTTCTAAACACGAACACCAGTCCAATCAAAAAGAAAAAAATGAAACATTCAGTCCATCCATTGAACAAAAGAAAACCATGGTTGACACGTATTCTTCGGGAGGGATGACTCAGAGGGAAAGCATGATGTGGGGGTTATAGCGATCGCTGGAATCCTCAGCATCTGGTACATAGGCTGGACTTCAGGGGACCTCTTGTCTTGGCTAGGAAGATGTGATCATCTGCTCGGGCTTTGGTGACTTGATCGATCAGGCAGCAGGAACATCTCATCATGGCATATAGAAGGAATAGAAAAAAAACAACATGAGTATATATACCCCTACTTCCTTTAACCAGGATCCGATGAAAAAACAAGAACTCCCCAAAATCTCCCAACCCCTTTAGAAAGGATTCCAACTTTCACTGGCTATAGCTCTGGCTCTTCCTAGCAGGGACCTAACTTTATCCATATGGACTTGGACCTTGTCACTAGGCCCAGGTACAACAGTCTTCTGCTATGAACTCACTGAAACCCCCCTTTTGCGCTTAAAGATAATCAAGTGTCATATTTTCCTGTAATAGACTCTGTCGCTGTTCCTGTGAGATCTCCCTCACAGCTTCAACGGTTTCATTGAACACCCCATCCACAATGGATGAGAAATTGTTCAATCGTTTCCTAAGTTCAACCCCCACCCTGTCCAAGCAGGAAACCATGCCCAGGCCTTGTTGGAGTTGGTTAAAAATTCCCTTTGAGCTGTCCCTGCCATTCTTACCTTCTATTGCGCCATCAGATCATAACGATCGGCCATGACATAAGATGCTGGGACGAGTTTCACCATGCTCGCATTAGGGTGTATTAACTTATAAGCTGTGGAACTGCATAAGAAGTGGTAGGGGCCTGTTAAAGTTGCACAGGGGGACTCTAACGGTCCCCTGCATTGCGCAATAACAGGACAGTCTGGGGGATTCCTCCCTCAGTCTGTATGTCCCACTCTTCCTACCAACAGATGTATATAGTCTATTGGTGCTACTAGAGAAGGATGGGGGTCTAATTCATAAGATTGACTGTTATACCTTTCTCACAAACCGTGGATCCTACAAAACTATTCCTCTTACCAAACTCAAAGTTAAAGCACACTTGTGGGCCACTTAGTTGTCCAGATACCCATACTGGTTTTGTGAGGGAGGGGCAAGAACCAGAGCTAATGTTGAAACTGTAACTAATTTTATCTTCTAGAAATGTATTGTTAAGTTAGTTTGTGTCTTTTTGAGATCTTTGCTAGTTTTTTTCTTCTGTTTGCTTTTACCAATATGAACATCATATATACACACATATATATATACATACACACACATATATATACACGTACATACACATCCATGTCATGTACTGCTGTTGGAGGTGCATTTAAAAAACAAGTTGGGATGTTTTATCGTTACCCCTGCTAAAATACATTAAGCTAAATAATATAAATAAAAAAGATACTCCTCAGTCTTTGATGTGGTTGAGCAGCTTCTTGCAGTGGCTGGCATGGATACAGTTGTCTCGTCCCCCAAGCTTTAGGGAGGTTGGTGTCGTCAGCTGAACCTGGTATGGTCCATGTCATCCTAGTAGGTCACAAACTTGGTTAGAATTAGAGAGGTTAGTATTGTAAGTTTGAAAAGTGTCATTCTCACCACCATTATCTCCCCCCTTTTCTTTCTCATTACAAAGAGGAAGAAAAGATGCACTGTTTAGAATGACGCAAAAAAATAAATAAATAATGGCCACCGAGATTCCCACTTTGATCTAATGAAACAAAAAATGCAATTTTCCTAATTTCCAGCTCCCTTGTTGTCTCCTCAGGTTCACCATCAGGACTGCTCCAGAACCTCTGGAACTCCCCATCCCAGTATGTCTAGCCAGACCCTACCCTTCACTCAGGGACACAGAATCCCTGGGAGTAAATAGAGATGCATGTGACACTGGGCAGGAAGCATGTGTGAAATACACTTGGAGACACACAGATAGTCTGCCAAGTACATTAACATACCTTAGTCTGGGGCGATGAGCTAGATTTGAAAAGAAAGGGATGGCTGGGCGTGTATCTAATTGAATTACCCACGGGGGTCTACTTAGTCTTAAACACAACTCTTGTGGGCTACTTGCAAGTTAAAGTTCCACTTTGACCTAAAAATGAATATCACAATTTGTACATTCCCTACAACCAATAACAAACCTCTGTAACTCTTACTTTCACGTTCTTACAAAAAAAACGTATTATTACATACAAACAATGAGAATAAGACATAAGACAAACATTTAGATACAAATGCAAAGGGAGATATTTCATAGTTACCATGCTACTTAAAAAAACTTAAGCAAAACAAAGATGAAAACCAGACGGAGTAAACACACAATTGGTTAGTTTGGGCTTTACCCAGCAACGTTCTTTCCAAGGACTAACACGATACATTCCACAATGACCAGAAAATGATGTAATACACATCCAATCCTTCCCCGGCTTCCCTTAGTGGATCACGTAACTACGGCTTTCCCCTCTGGCCAGGTATACAAAATGCACTTCACCCGGACTGAAAGCGCACTCTGCATATCCTGTTAATACACCATAATAGATTTCTGAAGCCACAATATCACTATATCCAGCGTCTTTGTTGTCTGGAGCCTGGTCCTAATTCAGTAATGAACTTCTCCCACCTCCAGACATCAAAGGAGCATTTTTTTTGAGGGGTCACATGGTCCAAGCCCCAAACACAGACTTTATGTACGGCAAAGCTGTGTGGCTAGATTGAGATGCCTCACTTCCCCCCTCAGACATGGACGGCCCATTGCCCATGATGATTCGAATCGACTTTTGCACCAAGTTTAGGAACAACACTGCCGGGTGCCTTCTTTCGCAGTGCTAGCTTTCTTCCGACTCCGATTAGTATACACGGCTTCCCTGCCGGTCAGCTAGAAACCTTAACCTGGGGGATTTGTATGACTATACAGTTCAGCAACTGCCACTCGCTCCCCACCCCCGGTACTGACACGGTTACACGTGAGGCGGGTTTCAGAATCTGCTCCTCACAAGTTGAAGGCTGGAACAAGCGTGTCGCTTTCTCCCGTTTCACATAGACCGGCCCAAAGTACACACATTCGTTCCGACCTAACCCGTGCAGCCAAACAGCCACGGAAGTACAATTAAATCCTCACTATACAAACCTTGGCTTCAGTCTATTCCTTGATGTTATACTAAAGAAATTGAGATGCCGATTACTGATTACACATTGAAAAGTATAATGTCTCTACCTGGAACACAAACTACGTAGAAAACACTATCCCTATAACACTTACTGCAAATTAGTCCAAAACAAACCTAATTTTAAACAAAACTGGATCCAATACAAGAATGGATCGGTTATACTCCACACTGTAGTCTATCATTGGAAATCAATGGTTATAGAACAAAAGCTGCTTAAACATAAATGCCTACATAAAACTGAAAAAGTTATAAAAACAAAACAGCTATATCCAAAAACAAACATAAAACACGAAAACAGATGAATTGTATAAAGACGCTAAATCTGAACAAGTCAAACAAGGCTGGCCTAAAACAGATGCAACAATCCTGTAAAAACTTCCCTCAATACTGGGTTTCAACTAAAAACGGAGAGACTCCATTCAAAACCGACCTTCAGTACACAAAATCACGTAATGACTCTTATAAAAAGTTGCCCTTTCCAAGCAAAAGTGTAAAAACAGTTAAACACGAAAAAACAAAAATGAAGATGCAACGGAATTCAATATGGCATCTCAGCCATGTGGCCCTTTGTCACTAATGCAAGATGGCGGCCACACCATGTGGGTTTCAATCACCACAACACAAAATGGCAATAAGGGAAGCAACATTACAACCCCATGGCCCTCTTTACCAGGAGAAAATGACACCAAACACGTGATGGAAACAAAACCACCGCTCCGAGAACCACCAACCACAGTACAAACACGTGGATTTTGGTGTTAGAACACTAAAAACACATTACACAGAATTTATCAGCCGAATTTGAAATACAGGGTAGAAATTAACCATCCTCACTGAATACTGAGGACCACCTCAGGACCATTCGCCACTAGAAACTCAGTCCAAAACCAGGATAGCCATGTTCTACTCAAACTTCAGCGTCTAAAACAACCAACGGTTTCATTAACAAATGAGTTGTACTATAAACAGACAGAACCAGAGCTGAATTACAGTGTAAAAAGCACAAAACCTCTTTACGATTACAATACTGTGTCTAAACTAAATTTGCCGCCAAAAAATCAAAACTCTGCACACACACATGCTTTATGAAAAAGGCACAATCTGTAAGCAAACACAGCACAAAAAGACCTCTATACACTGTAATGTTAACTCGGTTTCACACTTAAATCTGAATAGCAGTCTAACAACAGATTGTCGCTACCAAAAACTCTACCAAAAACAGCTGGGACTCCGCAAAACAACAGAACAACATTACAACCAAAATGGTGGTAACTTACCAGCTGAAATTCAGATGCCATTCCCGCCAAAAGCAGCACAAACTGAAATCTCTCCCCTTACAAACTGACTATACAATCTGAGACTCCAAACTAACGCTTAAATGAATTACCGCCAAAATTACAACATAACACACACAATACTGATAGCGATCACTCATTCAAAGCATATCCATAATCATACACACACCGATCACGCACTAAAAGCATACAGTTACTCATAACATACACTTTAGGTGTATTGATTAGGACCTATAGAGGGCAAGTATAGGTTATCTTCCTAATCAATAGACCTAACTACAATGATAACATACAATTAAAAACCCTGCCATTATGCAAAAAAGAGGAAAAACAGGTTCTTTTAGCAAAGCAGAATTTACCTGACACAGCGGACAGAGAAAGCAACATCCTGGACTCAGGACAACAAAAGATTTCAAAAATTGAAATAAAATTGTTTTTACCCATAGCCGGCTGTTTTGATGTCCTGTCCGGATCACTTCCTCCCTTCGGTCCGCTGTGACAGAAATTTCTGTAGGCTCCAAAAATTCTCTGGCTCGCCATCTGTGGGGGCAATTATAATACCTTGTGTGCATTATATTTTGCCTGTGCTAATAAGCGCACTTTTCAACTCTTTTGCATAATGCATTTGAGTGCACTCGTGTTAAAGCAAGTAAGAGACACCATAGCTGTTTTCACATTGCAAGCTCGAAAAACAGTCCTGCCTAGCAATGCTTGTTGCTTTAATTTATATCATTCAGACAGGGATAACAAAAGGACTTAGTGGCTTCACAATCAGCCAATCAGCCTCCAAGGCACAGTCACATGACATGAGCTCAATACAAAACAACAACCAATGACACACTTGTTTATATTCAAACGATACAATAGAAGAGGCGTGCATGCATGTGGAATGCCTGAATGAGCAACAGCCGTTGGGTGGGTGGAAATGCACACACTCCAGATAACCACGAAAGCCATGTGGAAACATTGCTTCCATTGAAACCAATGCGTTATTTCATAGAGGCCCTCCAAGCAAAACGCCATGCATGCAAAGCCCGAACTGCCATTACAACGAATCACTATCAAATACAGCTCTATGAACTATATCTCATAGTGATTATACTACTGTTCCACTAAAGGGTAAATTATGCACAAAGGAATATAGCTGTAGATTTCTGCCACATTGATCAGATGCGACAGAAAGCTTACAGATCATTATCCTTACATAAAAGGCAAAACTGATTCCATACCGCAAGTACATCGACGCCAAGCAGATCAATCTGTACATAATACAGGGGCCCCCCGATTGACGATAATACACCCGCGCCACGGAATGTGCAACGCACCTCAAAGATCCGGTCCGGCGTTCGCTCCAGCGTTAACCGCTCAGGGCGCCTGCTGGCCGGGATGATTGGGCGGGTAGTGTGTGGTTACCAAATAATGGAAGATTTCCATTGTAAGTGGCCTGTCCGCAATATCGGTTAAAGCCATATTCGCTGTACACAGCGAATATCGATAAACCGACCCTGGGAGACACTGTGACAATACATAATAAACATATCCTAAATTTCTACAACAGTATTAAGTGGCAATTGAACTTCAATACCCAGATATCTAAATTTAGAGACTACCTGCAGTGGGATATGTGGAGGCATCCGGGGTGCATACTTGGGGTCAAAGGGGAACACCGTAGACTTACTCCAGTTAACCCGGAATCCAGAATAGGACCCAAACCCCTAGATAACCTCCCCCGCCCTGACCAGAGACTGCTCTGCGCCTGCCAACTAGAAAAGCAGGTCATCTGCATATAGCGATGTCCTTTCCGCTAATGCATTTACGTTACAACCCCTAATGCCAACGTCTGCTCTCAGGACTGTGGCCAATGGTTCTATGGCAAGGACGAACAGCAAGGGGGACAATGGGCACCCCTGCCGTGTACCCTGCCCTATCTCAAAGGTTTCCGTAATAATATGTTTAAATTTTATACGGGCCACCAGTTTAGAATAGAGTATCTTGACCCATGCAATAAACCTAGGACCAAAACCCAGCCTTGCAAGGACCGCCACTAGGTAAGGCCACTCTATAGAGTCAAAGGCCTTATGTGCATCCATAGACACCATGACCCTAGTGTCCGGGTTAGGGCCCTCAGACTGTAGGATTGTGAACAAACGTCTAAGATTTATAGCCGTAGACCTCATAGGGATGAAACCCGTCTGGTCAGGATTAACAATAGAGGTTATAACTTTGTTTAGTCGTTTGGCTAGTAGTTTGGCCAGTATTTTTCCATCCACATTGATTAAAGAAATTGGTCGATAGGGTTCACATAATTGGCGGTCCTTGTTTGGCTTGGGGATCAATACTATCAGAGCCTCTCTAAGCGACTCAGGAAGACTACCCCTGTCAAAGGCCTCCTGATACACCTCCACCAGCTTCTGTGCCATGAACTCCTGATATGTGCAATACCACTCAACTGGATATCCATCAAGACCTGGGGTTTTATTGGGGTTGAGAGAGTGAATTGCTGCCTCTATATCCTGAGCCATGATGGGAAGATCCAGCTACCCCGCTTCCTCCTGGGACAGTACGGACAAGGGAATATGCTCCAAGTACTTTGAGACCCCCCCTCAGTATAGCCTACTCGCGATGTGTAGAGATCTGAGCCTGGGACTCACATAGGGCCCCACCCCCATCGTACACAGAGGATATGGACACAGGGGGTTGCTGAGAATGAGCCAGATAAGCCAGCAATCTGCTATTTTTGTCCCCGAACTCAAAGATTTTTTGAGACTGGTATAGCATCTTCTTCTGGGTTTGCTCTATCAAAACTAGCTCCAGTTGTCTTGCCATGTCTCTCCAAACCCCGAAGTTAGAGGAGGAGGGGTTTTTGATATATTCCACTTCAGCCGCAGTAGCCGCCTGTTCAGATTCCCGTATTCTACTCTCCCTATCCGATCTCAGTTTTATGATAACCCCGGAGACTGATCCCCTTAACGTAGCCTTGAAAGCATCCCAGGTGGTGTGCATTGGAACCTCCCCCGTATTTTCTGACCAGAAATTTTTAATAGATGTAGCTACCATATTCTCAAAACATTCCTCCTTGAGCCACATAGGGCTCAATCTCCATAATTCATAGCCACAGGATTGTCCTAGGGACAGTGTAAGCATCAAGGGGGAATGTTCCGAGATTGCTCTCGGGAGATACTGTACCGCCACCACTCTGGGCAAGGCCTCCTCGGACACACAACACAGGTCTAAGCGTGACAGGGTATTGTAAGTGGAGGAGAAACAGGAATATTCTTTAGTATCTGGATGTTTCCACCTCCAAGCCTCAATGAAATGATGTTGCAGTAAAGATGCAAGCAGTGGCGTATTACATTTAGACACAGCCAGATACTTATCCATTTCTTCTGACAGTACAGTATTCAAGTCACCTTGTCACGTACCTGGTGGTGGAGTCTGACTTATGCAGTGGGCAACCTCTCTTACGACCCTGATTCCTGAACCCCTGGTAGTGTGGACAGGGAGCTCGGGAGTGCAGGGAGGCACGAGGGTCGGACTGGGTCACAGGTGGTGGTGTGCTGGTCCGTGAGGTGCTCGTGCAAGCTGAAGCGTGGTGGTGCAGGCCGAGTCGGTAACGGGCTGGCAGAGCAGTACAGATGGGTCAGGCTGAAGAGTAGTCGGGTGCAAGCAGAGTTCATTAACTGGCGGGCAGCGAGGTACAAGGGAGCAGGCAGAAGACTGGACGTGGAAGCCGGGGTCGGTGCAGGCGGAGATCAGTAGCAGAGTCAAGGCAAGCCGGGTCACAGGAACAAACAATCAGGATCACAGGTTGCTACAGGAACACACAAACGCTGTAGAACGGACAGCACTTTCTACAGGAAGCAGGAAGTTTAAATAGAGCTGCTCATCCAGGAAATAGAGGAAACCACAACCAAATGCAATTAACCCTTAGCACAGTCTTTTTCTAACATTGCCCCCCCCCCCCAAGGGGCAACCTCCGGATGCCCAAACGGGCTAGTTTAGCAGGGTTGTTCTCCTTGAAGGATCGTCTGAGTTCATCCGCATGAATGTTATCTGCAGGCTCCCAGGAGTTTTCTTCTGGGCCGTAGCCCTTCCACTTAACTAAGTACTGAACCGTGTTACCCCTCTTCTGGCAATCTAGGATAGCCTCCAGTTCGAACTCCTCTTCGCCGTCTACTAGGATTGGGCCTGGTGGAGCTGTCCTCCGTCCCGGGAAGGGGTCTTGAGTCACCGGTTTGAGTAGCGTGACATGGAATACAGGATGGACTCGCATGAACGGAGGAAAGACCAGCTCATATGCCACCTGGTTGATCCTTTTCTTCACGGGGAAGGGTCCCATAAACCTTGGTCCTAATTTCTTGGAGGGGCAGGAAAGTCTTAGGTTTTTGGTTGCTAGCCAAACTCAGTCACCCGGTTGCAGGTCCAATTCCCCCCGCTTCCCCTTGTCAAAGGCCTTCTTGTTGAGCTCCTGGGTCCGGGAAAGTGTCTCCTGTAGCAATTGACTATTCCTTACAAGGAATTCTGTGATGCTTTGGGCCGCTGGCACCAAACTTTCTGGGCTCACGCTGGGTAGGAAGGTAGGATGGTAGCTGAAATTCGCCCAAAACGGAGATTGTTTCGTGGCTGAATGAACTGTGTTGTTGTAGGCAAATTCGACTACTGGAAGCAGCGAGACCCAATCATCCTGGGAGAAAGAAGAATAACAACAGAGGTACTGCTCCAGGGTTTGATTCGTTCGTTCAGTCTGGCCATTCGTCCGTGGGTGATAAGCAGAGGAGAACGATAGTTCAATCACCAAACCTGAGCATATGGCCTTCCAGACCCGGGACGGGAATTGTACTCCACGATCAGAGACTATATTGGTGGGGACTCCATGAAGACGGACAATCTCCTTGATGAAGGCTCTTGCCGTTTCAGTAGCAGACGGGGTACCCTTCATGGGTATAAAATGGGCCATTTTTGTGAGGCGGTCCACGACCACAAAGATGGAATTGAAGCCGGCTGAAGGAGGCAATTTGACTATAAAGTCCATGGATATGTGGGACCATGGGCATCCAGGAATGGAAAATGGGTTTAGTAAACCCCAGGCCTTGGCTCTGCTTGTCTTGTTGCAGGCGCAGACTGGACAGGCGCTGACATATTTTTTACAGTCCTCGTCAGCAGAGGGCCACCAAAAGGACCGAGACACTAACTCATGTGTCTTGCGACTACCAAAGTGGCCTGCCAATTGATGGTCATGGCACAGTTCGAGGATAGTCAGGCATAGTTCCTTGGGTATGAAGACCCTGTCACGTCCTCTTGGGATAATAAGAAGCTCTGGGACGGAAGGATGGTGTCTGGTGGAGCCAGTCTTTCAGAGCCATTAAACATCCGGGATAGAGCGTCTGGCTTTGTGTTCTTTGACCCAGGCCTGTAAGTGATGTGGAGTTGGTACCTTGAGAAAAAGAGTGCCCATGGTGCCTGACGGGGCTTGAGTCTCTTTGCAGTCCGGAGGTACTCAAGGTTCTTGTGGTCCGTGAAGACCAGAACAGGCTCCCTCCAACAAATACCGCCATTCCTCGAAGGCGGACCTAATTGCCAACAGCTCTCGATCTCCAACATCATAATTGGTTTCTGGTGGCGAGAGCTTCTGGGAGAAGAATGCAATGGGGTGAAGGGAAGCCTTGGGGCCTCGTCTCTGGGACAGGACCGCCCCCACCGCAGTCTTTGAGGCATCTACCTCCAGGATATAGGGCAAGACGGGATCCGGATGCTTCAGGACAGGAGCAGACGTGAACAGCTTCTTGAGCGTTAAGAAGGCCTCCTGAGCCTCGGGAGTCCACCGGAAATGGGAGTCTTGCTTGGTCAACTGAGTGATGGGGGCTATCACAGCGGAGAACCCCTTGATAAACTTGCGATAGAAGTTCGCAAAGCCTACGAACCGTTGCACCCCTTTTTTGTCCACTGGTGCGGGCCAGTCGAGGATGGCGGTGACCTTTTGTGGATCCATAGTGACCCCAGAGACAGAGATGATGAGGCTCAAGAAAGGGATGCTGGAACGTTCAAACATGCACTTGTCGGCCTTGGCGTACAGTCCATGCTGTCGCAGGCGCCCCAGAACACACTTGACGTGTCTGCTGTGTTCTTCCAGGGATGAGGAAAAAATAAGGATGTCATCCAAATAGATTATGACAAACTGGTCTAGGTAATCCCTGAACACATCATTTACCAAATGCTGAAAAGTGGCCGGGGCGTTGCAGAGCCCAAAGGGCATCACAAGGTATTCATAATGGCCGAATCTCGTTCTGAAAGCAGTCTTCCATTCGTCACCCTCGCGGATGCGAATGAGGTTATATGCCCCACGGAGGTCTAGCTTGGAGAAAATAGTAGCAGCGCCCAGTCACTGGAACAGCTCGGGTACCAGGGGCAAGGGGTAGCGGTTTTTAATAGTTATCTTGTTGAGGTCCTGGTAGTCGATGCATGGTCTCAGAGACCGGTCCTTTTTCTCAACAAAGAATATTCCCGCTCCAGCAGGGGACGTGGATGGCCGGATGAAACCCTTCTCCAGATTTTCATCTAGGTAGGCCTTGAGGGCCTTGAGCTCCCCCTCAGAGAGCGAGTAAATCCAACCGAAAGGTACTTCTGCACCTGGTAGCAATTCAATGGGGCAATCGTAGGCCCGGTGCGGAGGCAACTTGTCTGCCCCCTTCCTGCTGAATACGTTAAGGAAATCATGATAAGCTGAGGGAACTGCATCTTGGGTCTCCTGGTCAGGGTCGGAATCCAGACATAAGACAGAGGGAGAAGGCTCCCGGGATGGCTGAAGGCAATGATGTCGGCAGTAGAAGGACGGGAACTGGACCTCCCCTGTGACCCAATTGATGTCGGGGCAATGTGTCCGCAGCCATGGGAGGCCGAGAATGACTGGGTAGAGCGGGGATGCAATGGCATCTAGGAGCAGGTACTCAGAATGGCCAGTGACCGTCTTAGCGAGAAGGGGAATGGTTTCATGGGTAACTGTACCCGATTTGAGAGGTGACCCGTCGGCCAGGCGGACGACCATTCGGTGCATTTTGGATTTGAGGGGAATCTGATGCTGTGCAGCAAAGGCTAGGTCTACAAAGCAGCTGCAGGTGCCTGAGTCCAGGATGGCTGAAACTTGGATGCTTCCGTTGGGGAGTTGAAGAGACAAAGGCAGCACCAGATGGGTTGCCTGATCGGGTAGAGACAGGACCACTCCCTTGGGGGAGATGGGATCCTTCGATGGGCATGACCTGACACGATGCCCAGAACCTCCGCAGTACAGGCATTGGTTGAGGCTGAGGCGCCTGTGCCTTTCCTCCGGGGTAAGGGGTGTGCGTGGATACACAGTAGGCACGGATTCCGACAGGTTCCCCACAGATCGCTCGGCCCTGCGTTCCCGCAATCGACGGTCAACCCGGATGGCCAGGTCGATCAGAGCCTCAAGGGATTGTGGTATCCCTACTCGAGCCAATTCATCCTTCAGGGGCTCGGACAGGCCCAACCGAAATTGATGGCGGAGGGCCGCATCATTCCAGGCTGTATCCGCAGCCCAGCGCCGGAACTCGGCAGCGTAATCTTCTGTCGTGTGTTGGCCCTGCTGGAGGGCGTGGAGAGCTGTCTCTGCAGTTGCGGCCAAGTGGGGGTCCTCATAGAGCGATGCCATGGCCCGGAAGAAGAGGTGCAAGTCCACTGTTTCAGGAGCTTTCAGTTCCAGGAGGCGGTGGGCCCATGCTTGAGGTTCCTCTCGTAAGAGAGAGATAACAGCCCCACTTTAGTGACTTCCGAGGAAAAGGTGCGGGGTTGCAGCGTGAAATACAGTTCACAGGTGCTGCGAAAACCCCGAAATTCCCTGCGGTCCCCTGAGAATCGTTCAGGTAAAGGTACCTCTGGCTCAGTGGGCAGGGTGAAATAAGCTGGTCGGAGCTTGATGCTGCCGACATGGAAAGTTCCTGGACTTGGCTTTCCATCCGGGTGTACCCGCCTTGTAAGTCCTTTATGGCTCGGGTCAGCCTGGTCAGGTGTAGGCATAGCTCCTGCGTTGGAGAGGGCCCCTGCGCAGATTCAGACATGGCTGTCCGTTGCTGTCACGTACCTGGTGGTGGAGTCTGACTTATGCAGTGGGCAACCTCTCTTACGACCCTGATTCCTGAACCCCGGTAGTGTGGACAGGGAGCTCGGGAGTGCAGGGAGGCACGAGGGTCAGACTGGGTCACAGGTGGTGGTGTGCTGGTCCGTGAGGTGCTCGTGCAAGCTGAAGCGTGGTGGTGCAGGCCGGGTCGGTAACAGGCTGGCAGAGCAGTACAGATGGGTCAGGCTGAAGAGTAGTCGGGTGCAAGCAGAGTTCGTTAACTGGCGGGCAGCGAAGTACAAGGGAGCAGGCAGAAGAGTGGTCGTTGAAGCCGGGGTCGGTGCAGGCGGAGATCAATAGCAGAGTCAAGGCAAGCCGGGTCACAGGAACAAACAATCAGGATCACAGGTTGCTACAGGAACACACAAACGCTGTAGAACGGACAGCACTTTCTACAGGAAGCAGGAAGTTTAAATAGAGCTGCTCATCCAGGAAATAGAGGAAACCACAACCAAATGCAATTAACCCTTAGCACAGTCTTTTTCTAACACACCTGCTATTACAATTGGGCCTTCTGCAACAGTTAGTATCTTTGCCAGAATGGTCTCCCATATGGCTAGTGTAAAGGGGGGCGCAATATACACCGCTGCAAAGGTGTGGGGCATGTTATCAATTAATAATACCACCACCACAAACCGGCCAAAGGGATCCATGAAGATGACCTTAGGGGCGCAGGAAAGGGTCTTGGATATCAATATGGAGACCCCCCTAGCATGACTAGAATACATGAAATGGTAGGCATGGCCTATATGTGCACGTTTGAGTGCCATCGTCTTAGAGCCAGTCAGGTGGGTCTCTTGTAAAAACATTATTTGTGGTTTGTACTTTTGAATATATTTAAACACCAATGCCCTCTTGATTTTGGAATTAAGGCCCCTCACATTCCAGGAAAATACATCAAATGTTCTGACTCCAGGCCCCATGGTACATGCGGTTGGTATATGACCATCCCGTAAGAGATGGTTGCAGGGGATTCTCAGTAGATGCAGTCAACAATCTCCAAAGACATAGCCTCCCGAGGGATCTGTGGATATCACATTGTTGCATAGTACAGTGGCAGCACATTGCATAGCTTGGTAAGCTGTAAATCCGGTAAACAAGAAAAACAAAAAAACTGAACAGAACAAAAAAGATTTGAACCCCCGGTCTGGTGCGAACAACAGCACCCAGTAGGGACCAGTCACTGAACCCTCCCACCCTGCCCGCGATCCGAAACATAATGCAGGCCTCTACCCTTAATAACATTACAAATGTTTCACCCCATGTGGAATTCGTCTCCAGGCCAATGGAGAGAAAAGAAAGGGTGAGGGGGCAGTGGGCAATAAATGGGCAAGCAGTCCCAGTACCGCATCAGGGACAGTTAATAGTCATCAGCCGAGGCCCTGGCTGTTGAAAACAGTATATAGAGACTCAGGATAAGGAGAAACACAACAACATTGTAGAAACGGAGAGGGTCATCATATCATACCAATTGGTAGCGGTGTCTCAGCATAACTATAGAGGCTCAGGTGCTTCTCAGGGATTCCAGCCATCTATTTGCTTCCTTTGGTGAGGTGAAGAATTGTGCTTTACCATCATACACCACTTGGAGCTTTGCAGGGTAAAGCATACTGTAGGGCAGCCTGCGTTCCCACAGACGCTGTTTTACACTCTGAAATGCAGCCCGTTGCCTCTGTGTCGCTGCTGAGAAATCTGGGAAAATGGTGATGCAGGGGCCATTTTATAGTAGATACGGCATGTTTCTGGCCCGTTGCCGGATGGTTTCCTTATCCCTGAAGTAAAGGAACCGGGTCAGCATAGGCCAAGGGTGCCGACCCGGCGGAGGGGCCCGTAGTGGGACCCTGAGAGCTCTTTCAATTGTGAACACACGGGAGAAGCCATCGTCACCAAATGTTTGGCTTGATCCATGTGAGGAGAAAGTCCTCTGGGCGCTTGACCTCAGACCCCTCCGGGAAGCCCAGGAACCGTAGATTATTCCTTCGGAGGCGGTCCTCAATATCCCCCAGCTTGGCCTCCTGAGATCTGGGGTCCACCACCATACCTCTAACCGTCTCCTTAAGAGGGTTCAGGTCGTCCTCCAGCATGCCAATATGTTGTTCTGCATTGGCTACTCGATGGCGGACCTTGTGGACATCATCCTTTAGGATAGCAAAGTCCATGCGAATAGTGTCGACCGATGCCTTTAAACAATTTTTTAATCCTTAGCGCCCAAGGCTGATAGGTTTAAGCAACCATCGGCAGCATCTGCATTATATGGGGGGGAGGAAGAGGTTCATACCTCAAACGCGTCAAACAGTTTCTGTGAAACACCAGATATGTCTGGTTTACAAGCTTACTTGTGAGTATGTCTTTATATCTTTTAATAAACGTACATCTGAGGATAATGCGCTAGGCCAGTGCGCCATTGTCTTTTGTGTCTCTGCATTATATGGTCCAGGAATATCTAGGGGCAAGAGCAGACTTGGAGACCTTTCCAACTGAGCATCCACTGAGTTATTGGGTCTTGAGGATGGACCACTAGCCGGAACTTGCTCAATATGCATTTGGCCTGTCCTGCAACCAGCGTGCTTTCTGAACAGACATTCAGTGCTGCTGGAGGGTTCGTAACGATCAAAGAGTGCACCTGTTCACAGACTCAGTTGATGGGCTCACATTTTATAAAAATGAATCAGTCCTGGATCAGCAGCTATCAAGCCCTTGATGCTGATGCAACTGATTGAATTTGCTAGGGATCTGGGATCCCTTGAAGACTGCTTATGCTGCCTATCCTATTCCTCCTGTCCTGAATCCTGATGATGCTAGCTTCCAACAATATTTTCTGTTTAGGGCACCACCAACACCCAAGGCCCAATTTTTCTGCACCTGTTTGACTGGGGCATGTCATTACAATTTTATAGAGTGCAGTCCCTGTAGGACAGGGGTCCTCAAACTATGGCCCCCCAGTTGTTCAGGAACTACAATTCCCATCATGCCTAGTCATGTCTGTGAACGTCAGAGTTTTACAATGCCTCATGGGATGTGCAGTTGCGCAACAGCTGGAGGGCCGTAGTTTGAGGATGCCTGCTGTAGGATACAGTTCAGACTATGTGGAGCAATCAGTGTAGTATATATAGCACAGTGTATTGAAGTGGGTAAGGGCAGGGCGGCACAGTGGTGTAGTGGTTAGTAGAGTTGAGCGGACACCTGGATGTTCGGGTTTATCTGGCTCAGCCGAACTTCGCGGAAAAGTTCGGGTTCGGTACCGAACTTGACCCGAACTTTACCCCGGACCCCGAACCCCATTGAAGTCAATGGTGACCCGAAATTTTGGACACTATAATGGCTGTAAAAAAAGTCCTGGAAAGGGCTAGAGGGCTGCAAAAGGAAGCAAAATGGGGGTAAGGAGTAGGGCAAGTGCCCTACAAACCAATGTGGATAGGGAAATAACTTAAAATCACAAAAAAAAAAAAAATGGGAGGAGGAGGTGGATGTGGAGTAGGAGCCTAGAGGTTGACTAGGCTGTGACCGTGGCAGTGTAGGTGGAAGTGGCGGTGGTGGAGGAGGAGGAGAAGGAGGAGGAGGTAGCCAAAACTGTTATTTATTTGTTTGTTTTTTTTTTTCTAATTGGAGTAGCCCCCAAAATATTGAGACATATTCAAAAAAAAAAAACAAGTATACCAATGGCTGTGTGAGGCCGGTCTAAATGTCTATTCTGCACAAGATATAGACAAGTCTTGTGGGATCCATGCCTGGTTCGTTTTAATAAACGTTAGCATGTCCACGTTGGCTGTGGACAGGCGGCTGCGCTTGTTTGTGATAACGCCCCCTGCCGTGCTAAATACACGTTCAGACAATACACTGGCCGCAGGGCAGGCCAGCACCTCCAAGGCATAAAGGGCAAGCTCAGGCCATGTCCCCAATTTGGAGACCCAGAAGTTTAATGGGGCAGACCCATCAGTCAGTGCGTGTAGGTGTGTGCACACATACTGTTCGACCATGTTGCTGAAATGCTGCCTCCTGCTAAGACGTTGCCTATCAGCTGGTGGTGCTGTTTGTTGTGGCGGGCTGCTGACAAAGCTTTTCTACATTTCGGCCATACTAACCCTGCCTTCTGAGGTGCTGGCGGTGCCACAGCTGTGTTGGCGACCTCTTCCTCCTCCTCAGCCTTTGCCTTGTGCTTCCACAGAGCCCCCTGTGTCATTTGGGAATGCCCTCAGCAGCGCGTCTACCAGCATGCGCTTGTAGTTGCGCATCTTCCGATCACGCTCCAGTGAGGGAATTAAGGACGACACGTTGTCCTTGTAACGGGGATCCAGCAGGGTGGCTATCCAGTAATCGGCACAAGGTAAAATGTGGGCAACTCGGCTGCTGTTGAGCAGGCACTGCAGCATGTAGTCGCTCATGTGTGCCAGGCTGCCCAGAGGCAAAGCCAAGCTGTCCTCTGTGGGAGGTGCATCATCTGTGTCCTCCGTATCCCCCCAGCCACGCTCCAGTGATGCCCACGAGCTGCGTTGGGTGCCACCCTGCTGTGAACACGGTTCCTCCTCCTCCTCATCATCTTCCTCGTCCTCCTCATCCTCCAGAACTGTGCCCTGGCTTGAAAATTTTTTACCTGGCCTATGCTGGTGCAGGAACCCACCCTCCGAGCCACTTGTGAATGACTGGCCTGATAACCGTGGAAATGACCCCTCTTCCTCCTCCTCTTCCTCCTGTGCCACATCCTCTTCCATCATCGCCCAAAGTATTTTTTCAATGAGACATAGAAGTGGGATAGTAACGCTGAGAACAGCGTCATCGGCACTGGCCATGTTGGTGAAGTACTCTAAACACCGCAATATGGTACACAGGTCTCGCATGGAGACCCACTCGTTGGTGGTGAAGTGGTGCTGTTCCGCAGAGCGACTGACCCGTGCGTGCTGCAGCTGAAACTCCACTATTGCCTGCTGCTGCTCGCACAGTCTCTCCAGCATGTTCAAGGTGGAGTTCCACCTTGTGGGCACATCGCATAGGAGGCGGTGAGCGGAAAGGCTGAAGTTCCGCTGCAGCGCAGACAGGCGAGCAGCAGCAGGGTGAGAACGCCGAAAGCAGGCACAGACGGCCTGCACTTTCTGCAGCAGCTCTGACATATCCGGGTAGTTTTTTAGGAATTTCTGCACCACCAAATTCAGCACATGCGCCAGGCAAGGGATGTGCATCAAACCAGCTAGGCCCAGAGCTGCTACGAGATTTTGCCCATTATCGCACACCACCAGGCCGGGCTTGAGGCTCAGTGGCAACAACCACTCATCGGTCTGTTGTTCAATGCCCGTCCACAGCTCCTGCTCAGTGTGGGGTTTATCCCCCAAACATATCAGTTTTAAAAAAGCCTGCTGTCGTTTCCCCCTGGATGTGCTGAAGTTGGTGGTGAAGGTGTTACGCTGAGCGGATGAGGAGGTGGTAGAGGAGGAGGAGGAAGCGCAGTAGGAGGAGGAGGCAACAGGAGGCAAAGAGAAATTACCTGCAATCCTCGGTGGTGGAAGGACATGCGCCAAACAGCTAGCCGCCTCAGGCCCACCCGCCACTACATTTGCCCAGTGTGCAGTTAGCAAGATATAGCGTCCCTGCCCGTGCTTACTGGTCCACGTATCAGTGGTGATGTGGACCTTGCCACAGATGGCGTTGCGCAGTGCACACTTGATCTCGTTCCCGATTTGCTTGTGCAGGGAAGGGATGGCTCGCCTGGGAAAGTAGTGGTGGCTGGGAACCACGTACTGTGGGACAGCCACCGCCATCAGGTTTTTAAAACTATCCGTGTCCACCAGACGGAATGACAGCATTTCAAAGGCCAGGAATTTTGAAATGCTGGCATTCAGGGCCAGGGATCGACGGGTGGGTAGGTGGGGACTTCCTCTTTCTCTCCAGTGTTTTGGAGATGGAGAGCTGTAAGCTTCCATGGGACCGTGTGGAAATGCTTGGGGACGGTGGCGGACATGGTGGCATCGTCTGTTTGCTGGGTGGCAGGTGACACTGGCACTATAGAGGTGGAGGAAGAGGCCGAGGCAGCAGCAGAAGAGGAAGCAGGAGGAGGCTGACTCCTTTCTTGGATTATGAGGTACTTATTCCACTGCAGCAAGTGCTTTGCATTTAGATGCCTGGTCATGGAGGTTGTGCTCAGGTTTAGAACATTTGTGCCTCGCTTCAGCCTCTCATTGCACAGTGTGCAAACCACTTGTGTCTTGTAGTCAACACATTGTCTGAAGAACTGCCACGCCGGGGATCGCCTTTGAGCTGCCTTTGGTGTGCTAGGTTCCTGGGTGCGGTGGGTAGTAGCAGGCATACTGTCTAGGGGACGCTCGCTCCGCTTTTGCAACCTGCTTCCTCTTTTGCTGTACTGGTGCCTCTGTGTGACCACCACCTCTTCCTCCAAACTGCACACGTCACTCACATGACCCTCATTCCATGTGGGGTCTAGGACCTCATCATCCTCCACCCACCCTTCACCACTGCCCTCCTTGTCAGTCTGCACACTGA
>BLSH010220957.1:531645-546352 GCA_018402905.1 Glandirana rugosa | reverse complement strand
GGAGTAGCATTATTATCTGTTACCTGGGTGTGGCTGCCTCAAAGGTATTATGCTTGCCCTCTTACACACAGTACAGGGTGGGCCATTTATATGGATACACCTTATTAAAATGGGAATGGTTGGTGATATTAACTTCCTGTTTGTGGCACATTAGTATATGTGAGGGGGGAAACTTTTCAAGATGGGTGGTGACCATGGCGGCCATTTTGAAGTCGGCCATTTTGAATCCAACTTTTGTTTTTTCAATAGGAAGAGGGTCATGTGACACATCAGACTTATTGGGAATTTCACAAGAAAAACAATGGTGTGCTTGGTTTTAACGTAACTTTATTCTTTCATGAGTTATTTACAAGTTTCTGACCACTTATAAAATGTGTTCAATATGCTGCCCATTGTGTTGGATTGTCAATGCAATCCTCTTCTCCCACTCTTCACACACTGATAGCAACACCGCAGGAGAAATGCTAGCACAGGCTTCCAGTATCCGTAGTTTCAGGTGCTGAACATCTCGTATCTTCACAGCATATGGTTTTTTTTATGGTTTCTATGGTAAGTAAAAACCAATACCAGGTGAGCTGCTCCTTCCAGGAGGTACTGCCATTCCTCCAAAGCCGACTTGATGGCCAGCAATTCCCTATCGCCGACATCATAGTTCCAGCAAGATGGTGCACCACCACATTATGGGTGTCAGGTCCGAGCATTCCTAGATGAACAGTTTCCTGGAAAGTGGATTGATTGTCGTGGGCCAGTTGAATGACCCCCTTAGACTTTTATCTTTGGGGTCATCTGAAGGCAATTGTCTATGCTGTGAAGATACGAGATGTGCAGCACCTGAAACTACGGATACTGGAAGCGTGTGCTAGCATTTCTCCTGTGGTGTTGCTATCAGTGTGTGAAGAGTGGGAGAAGAGGGTTGCATTGGCAATCTAACACAATGGGCAGCACATTGAACACATTTTATAAGTGGTGAGAAACTTGTAAATAACTCATGCAAGAATAAAGTTACATAAACACCAAGCACACCATTGTTTTTCTTGTGAAATTCCCAATACGTTTGATGTGTCACATGACCCTCTTCCTATTTAAAAAACAAAAGTTGGATTCAAAATGGCCGACTTCAAAATGGCCGCCATGGTCACCACCCATCTTGAAAAGTTTCCCCCCTCACATATACTAATGTGCCACAAACAGGAAGTTAATATCACCAACCATTCCCATTGTATTAAGGTGTATCCATATAAATGGCCAACCCTGTACAATCTGCAGTCTGATTAACACAACTCAGCTGGCCGAAGTTTAATCTCCACCTGTCTCACAGGGATTTCCACTAGAGCAGAGCTGGGAAGGATGAAGTGTAAACTCCTCAGCTCTTGATTGAGGATTCGTTACCTGGTATACTATGCCTTCACTTGAGATTTGACTATTGAAGCCTGAGTAGTTATGGTGGGCTTATCTTTGTCATGCACATTCTCTGTGATAGAGGTCTGTCTCCGGGTAAATTTACAGCCTTGGCATAAGTCTGTCTTTTGGGCCTAAGATTTTATGTTGTACTTTGTATCTTTGGCCTGATGTGTGGTAATCATTTTTGTGCTACCAGTTTTGTATGTGGAGTCGCATTATGTTTGCATGGGACTCTTATGCTTAGACTTTGGCCAGGACCTTAAGTTGATCAGGTCCAGGGTTTATTTATACATCCTGCGGCTGTATGTCACCTCTGCTTACTGCCACTTGAAACCTCCAGGGGTACTCCAAAGGTTGGATGTTTCTCTGGATAATCTGTTATAGCTAAGACCGTGTGGTTTTTGTTTCATTTCCTCCAATTTGGAGGTGTCACACTCCTTTTCCACTTGTGGATGAGACCTCCAGATTAATTGGCCTTATACCTAGGATTTTTACAGCTGGGTGATTGTATTTACTGTCTACACCATGTGACAGTAAATGGGGGCAGCAGCAGGGGTCTCCTGCATGGCTTTTGTGTTTCAGCAGAAGATATTGAACTCTTACTTTTTACATGGCTTTAATGGCTTTACCTTTACAAGTTTTGTGACGGGGTTATCTTTTACCACAATATTAACCTCTGTGTGTATGACATATATATATATATATATATATATATATATATATATATATATATATATATATGTTTGTGTGTGTTTTAATATATTGCATAGGTTTAGTACATTTATGTAATGTCTCATACTGCATGTCAGCACTTGGTTTTGGTCTGGAGTTGCAGCCAGTTACACTATAAGCCCTTGTCAGGATATGTGTTGTACTCGGTAGGTAATGTCTTATAACCGTATTTTTCGTAATGTCTTATAAACGTATTTTTCAGTGTATAAGACGCTACTTTTTCCTAAAATCGTTATACTAAAAATCAAGGGGCGTCTTATACACAGTCAGTCAGCCAAGGAGAGCCATGTGGGTGCATGGGTGCCCATAGCTTGTCAAACAGGCTTCCTCCAATCACAAGCCGCTTGTTACTGAAGTCAGCTGGAGGTGGAGGTTGAGAGTGCACAGATGCGATCCCGTGTGAGGTGGAGAGTGCGCCAATGCAACAGGGACCGTAGCATTCTGAGCCCAAGATGTCAGAAAATAAAAAAAATACTGGTAAGCGGTTTTCTTACTCTGCAAAATTCAAACTGAATGTAGTCAGCTATGCAAAAGAGCATGGAAATAGAGCTGCAGAGATACAGTTTGGACATCCTCCCACTGAGTGTATGATCAGACAGTGGAGAAAACAGGAAGAGCAACTCCTTAAGATTCCAAAAAAGATATTGGTATGTAAGCGCTACCTGTGATAATTACTAAATAAAAATGTGTTCTGTTTTTTGCTTAAAATATTGATTTCTTAATTTGGGGTTGGAAAGGTGGGAGGGAGTCTTATACATGGGGGCATCTTATATACGGAAAAATACGGTAGCTTGATAACACTTGTTTGGCAGAGTTGTGCATCCAATTAGTGTATTAACACTAGGACCAACAGGACATGTGTGGTTTTGGGGTTATCTATCCTGGACCACAATTTTAGACCTCTACATGACTTCCTTGTAGTGAATGTGTCATCTATTTAGAACATATAGAGAATGTCTCTATCCATTGACCTCTATAAGACAAAACTCATGCAGCAACCACACCAAAGTAGTTTCCATAACAATGGATGAGCTGAATGTACAGTACATGGGATTGGGGGGTGATAAAAATGGGTCTCAACTGTCTACTTTTACTGCCCTTCAACCTGTAAAAAAAAAAAAAAAGTACAATGTTGAAATGAACACGAAATTGTGATTTCTTTTCTAGCAACAGCTGTTTTTTTCTATTTAAAAAACACTTGTGAGCATGAAACGTGTACGATCTTGTTTTTTGATGTTCCCCATTTTAATAAATTGAAATAAAGAATCTGATTTTTATGCTGGACTGCCATCATTCCTTGTCCGATGATATATATCTACAGAAACGAGTAGGACTGGCACTTAGTAGTGTTTATGG
Source organism: Glandirana rugosa (assembly GCA_018402905.1). NCBI lineage: Eukaryota > Metazoa > Chordata > Amphibia > Anura > Ranidae > Glandirana > Glandirana rugosa. The sequence goes on along the minus strand of BLSH010220957.1, from coordinate 542,863 downwards.
GAAAGCGTGGATCAACCTGGAATGAAATTTCTATATGGTAGATGCAAATATCGTATTATCATTGGGTTAGCATTGATTTCTGTATATGAAGACTGTTAGCCATTAGCCCACTGCTAGTTTTGTTGGAAGTGCAGGTAATCATCCAAAATGCAAAATATAAATCAGTTCTGTTGCCCTTTTTAGGATTCCGAGCACCTGAGGTTGCCAGAGGAAATGTAATTTACAACCAGCAGGCAGATGTATATTCTTTTGGGCTGTTGCTTTATGACATCTTGACAAATGGAGCAAGAATGGTTGAAGGACTAAAGTTTCCAAATGAATTTGATGAGCTTGCAATCAATGGAAAGTTGCCTGGTAAGAATACATTTATTTATTTAAAAATGAATAAAAAGCCTGCTCTGTATGAACATTATAGTGTTTATTGGCTCTGCCCATAGATTTGGGGTCTCCAAAGCCTGTGGGCCACATCCAGCCTGCTGCAAGATGTTACTGAGCATGCAGCAACTTGCCCTGTATTTTGCTTCATGGCAAACTGCCAGCACTGTAACAGGCATTTACACTGAGCAGCCAAGACACATGGTTGCTACAATGTTGGCAACGGGCCCAACTGCGCCATTGAAATGCATGACAATGGTCCACAACAGCGTCATCCAGGGCCACCCCAGCAATTAAAGGAGTTCCTGCGTCTGCCCTCCCTTCATCCAGATCTGCACTGCCTCCTGTCCTGAGCCATGCTCTCACTGTGCTGAAGATTATAAGGTAGGGCTGGGAGAAGGATTACTGTGATGTAAAGAGGTGCTCTGATATGTAGAGAGGGGCTATGATGGCTAGTAATCAAACAATACAGCACACAGGCTGAATATTCATAGACACTGGGTTATCTTTGGGTGATTGGACACTGACAGAGCTTTTCAGGATACAACCCTGGGCATCCCCCATATAACCCTAACCCATTCTGTGAGTTTTTTTACTAGTGTCCTAAGGTCATGAGCCTCTTCTCCCCTATGGATAAATCACCTTAGTTAACTGGTTTATCATTTCATTTAGACCCTTCAATCAATTGTATATTGTGTAATCATACAACAATAGAAGCCGTGCATCTGGATCAGTGTAACCTTGGGCTAACCTTTGAAACTGTACCTGCCGCAACCCCCCCCCCCCCCTTTCCCACAGTGGGGATGACCTGTAATGTTGCTTTAGATCCTACATGGGTGCTCACCTCAGTACTTTGTGCAAAGCATGTAGTTAGCTGCAGGGTTGTACATACCTATGAAACCCAATCCATGAAGACCAGTTCAGGGTAGTCCTACTGCGACGGGCGAAGCCTGGATCCTATATAGGGACCAGAGAAATGGACAAGGTAAGACAGGGTCACCCTGCTAATTGAACAGTTAATGTGGCCCTCAATCCTAAATAGTATGTGTTTTCAATGTTATAACTATCAGGAAACTGTGATTTTGTTTGGAATGTGTATACACTTAGACCCCTTTCACACGAAGTCATTTTTCAGACGTTTTTGCTCTAAAATTAGCACATAAAAAGCACACCAAAAACGATCCCCATGCATCTCAATGGATGCTTTCACACCAAGGCGTTGCGCTTGCTAGGCATTGCTAAAAGTCCTGCAAGCAGCATCTTTTCAGCTTGTTTTGTGCGCTTTAAAATAGCGCTTCACAAACACCCATGTCCATTGAAAATAGTGGATAAGCGCTTGAAAAGTGCATGAAAAGCGAATGAAATGTGCACTGAGGCTGTGGAAAGGTTACATGATTGAAACACAAACTCTTGAAAAGCGTTTGAAAAGCGCTTAAAAAACGCCATTAGAGGGGCGCCATTTATAGTGCTAGCGCTTCGAAAAGCGTGGCAAAAACACACACTAAAATGGCGTTTTACAGGTTTTTTTCCAACGCCTTGGTGTGTGCCTTAGGAGCCTAAGGAGCCTTAGACTACTTTCACACTGAGGCGAAACATCAAGTGGTATTACCGCATTTTGCCGCTTTTCCCGCGTTAGCGCTATAATTAGCGCTAACACCCATGCGCTTTTGAAGCGCTAGCATTAAATAAATAGCACATCCCCCTACATTACATCCTGTTTACTTCCTGGTATTTTGACCTTTCCACAACCTTTGGGCATTTTGCTGGCGCTTTTAACGCGTTTTTAAAGCGATTTACATTGATTTCAATGTATATGGGCGTTTTTAATGCGCTATTTTTAGCGCTCAGAATAAGCACAAAAAATCATGCTTGCAGGACTTTTTTAAACGCGGCACCAGCGCGACGCCCCAGTGTGAATAGGTACATTGGAATTAATAGGCAGCGTTTTGGAAGTGCTATTTTTAGCACAAAGATGCTAGGAAAGCGCCTCAGTGTGAAAGGGGCCTTAATGGTGTAAACTTTTCAAAATTGGCACCACTCAGAGTTTGGTCTAAGGTGGATGACCAGGTGTGACATCACACCACAGGTCATAAACTTTACCACCTGCTCAGGGCCCTTTTAAGTTACTCAGACTGTTCCTATATCCCTTTCGGCACGGGGACTACTTTTGAGTTAAGTTTCACATAATGTGCTAGTATGCATACTAGTACATTATGCCGTTGCCTTGCGGGTAAGCAAAATTAGAACTATAGACAAAACTTTTTTTCTCTTACGTTCACTGACAGATGCAGCCCTTCTTATAACACGTGTGGTTTATGCTCATATTACTAGGAGTAGACTAGGCAAAGAAAAAACAAAAGCATAGGTTAGCCCCTCCCAGGAGGCCGTCCTCACCTTAGCATATAACCCCCTGCTGGACAATAGCATATCAGTTTTATTTGCCTAGTGCAAGGAGTTAGACCTGGTTCCCTATGGGATCTGCGTTCTTCTGATGTTTTTTTCCTGATGAAAATTCTATATATATTTATAGAGGATACCTAGACATTCAAAACTTTCCCCAGTCCAGCCAACGTCTGTGCGAGCTACCCTTAGCCTTGGCGGGGTCACGCCGCATAGTGCCCGTTCCGTGCGGGCGGCCAGTGGCTGATCCTACTTGTGCCCAGTGACTGGTTTGTTCCTGTCCAGTGGCCTGGCCAGCAGCATCCCTCACCGTGGGGAGGAAAGTCTGCTCCGGGTGGCTACCTGCTGCGCCTGTCGGATCGGTGAGTGGACCCCTCTTCCGTCCTAGGGGCGCGGAGAGTGGGCACCTGGGCAGCTTCTGAGGTAGCCAGCCGGTGGGGGCTTATTAGTGGGGACGCTATCTGGGGTTGTCATCCCCCCCCCCCCCGCCCGGTACCGCACCCCGCACTGACTGTTTTGGGCACTACATTCATTTCGCGCTGGATCGCCGTTCTTTCACCGCGCCATTTTGCCGTAGATCGGCATGTTTTTGATGGTGGCGGCCATTTTTCTGTAGCCCATGCTTATTTCAGCCTGTCCTGTGGCGGCCCCCAGTGGTTTTTTCCGGCAGTACGGGGAAGTGGTAAAAGACGTGCGGCAGGCACCTGGCACTTCCGCTTTCGCTTTGGACATCGTGGCTGACAGGCGCGGGGGTGCAGGCTCTTGAAGTGGAGTTTTTTTTCATTGCTCATTCCGGTCGCAGCGCTGAGGCATTAAAAACAGCAAGTATAGCTGGCTCTCCCTGGGTGCTGTTAGCGGTGGGGACAATCCGTCCGGGTCTCCCTGGCTGATTGGTGGGGTAGAGGTGGTGGTCACACAGTGGGGGTGCCGGAAGTCTGGGATGTCAGAGGCCGGCAGTGCTATGGCAGGGGTACCTGCGGGGTCTTCCAAGGAGGTGCCAGTCGAGCAACAATCCACGCGGGGGTCCCTGGTTTACGTGGAGCAGCTGAGGGCAGTATTTGGTGAATTCTTTCCCCAGGCGGGTTCGGACCCAACTCCGGGGGGCCCCAAAAAGCGTCCGCCCCGTCATTCTTCGGGGGAGGATTCGGAACCAGAGGGCGCCTTGGTGGTCACGGCAACCCCCGTGGAGCTATCAGAGGGTGAACTGATACCCTCAGACAGTGAAGATGATCAAGGGGCTTCATTATCGCGCGACAAGGCGATAGTGGCTGCTCTGATCACTGATATTCACGATTCCATGCGGCTTGACCAAGCAGGGGAGTCGCTTGAGTCCATATATGTTTGTGGGTCGCTTAAGCCCCCTAGGTCCCCCAGGGCCTACCCTTATGATCCGGTTTTCAAACAGGCGGTGTTCAAGGACTAGCTGCGGCCGCAAAATTCCTTTGCTTTGCCCAAACGCTTTGCTGTTCGTTACCCTTTTGAGAATAGTTTTACTAAGAGATGGGCTACCCCAGCAGTGGACCCACCGGTGGCCCATCTTAATAAGGCAACGATCATTCCCTTGCAGGGGTCTCCGTCTTTTAAAGAGGCAGCTGATCGTTGCACGGAGGCAGTGTCTAAGGCACTGTTCTTGTTGGCTGGGTCAGTCACGCGTCCAGCTCTGGCGGCTGCTATGGCGGCGCAATCTCTTCTCGAGTGCGCTACCACATTGCACACCGGTTTGACTTGTGAGTGTGCGCAGGCTGGGGTGCAACGAGCACAACACTTGGAAGAGGGTCTCCGCTACCTATGCGATACTGCATTGGTCCTGCTTCCCATGCTGTCAAAAATGTCTGTTTTTGCAGTTATTATCAGGCGGGTTGCTGTGGCTCCGCTCTTGGTTGGACGACCAGGCGTCGAAGAAAGCTCTTACGGATCTCCCCTTTCAGGGAGGGCGTTTGTTTGGCCCACAATTGGATGAAATCATTAAGGATTTCACGGGAGGGAAGAGTACTTGAGAGCGATCAGACTCTGTCTATCCCGTTGGTCGACAAGGCTGCGAGGCCTCCCTGTTCGGGTTCAGTCAGACAATGCCATGGCTGTGGCATATGTGAACCATCAGGGCGGAACAAGAAGCTCGGCAGCAGCCGCGGAAGCGGCTCTGATCCTACGATGGGCAGAACTTCACGTGCCAGCACTCTCCGCAATCTTCATTCCAGGCGTGGAAAACTGGCAGGCGGACTTTCTCAGCCGCCGGACTCTGGATCAGGGGAAATGGTCCTTACATCCAGAAGTGTTCCGCCAGATTTGCCTCAAGTGGGGCACGCCAGAGGTGGACCTCATGGCCTCCAGATTCAATCACAAGGTACAGACCTTTGTGTGCAGAACAAGAGATCCTTTGGCGGTCCCCACGGACGCACTGGTGGCACCCTGGGGTCGGTATCGGCTGCTGTACGTCTTTCCTCCTCTGAAGCTTCTGCCGCGGGTTCTGCTCAGGATAGAAGCAGAGGGAATCCCAACAATCCTGGTAGCTCCGGATTGGCCTCAGCGTCCTTGGTACGCCGATGTGGTACGGATGGTGGCAGATGTTGCGTGGCGTCTTCCACTTCGCGAAGACCTACTGTCTCAGGGACCCATCTTGCGCCCTGCTTTACCCTCACTGACTTTGACGGCTTGGCTATTGAGTCTCAGGTGTTGAGGGATAGGGGTGTCTCTGACTCCGTGATCCCTACTATGATTAAAGCGCGCAAGTGTACTTCGCGTAAGATTTATCATAGGACCTGGAAGGCTTATATTGCCTGGTGTGAGGCGAGTGGTTGGAACCCCCGCTCTTATGCGGTGTCCAGGGTGCTGACTTTTCTGCAGCAGGGACTGGACAAGAACCTGGCGTTAAGTACGCTTAAGGGTCATATTTCAGCCCTGGCGGTTCTTTTTCAACGACCCTTGGTGTCACATTCGTTGATTCGTACTTTTGTACAGGGTGTACGTCATGTGGCTCCTCGGATACGGTCGCCTCTGGCGCCGTGGGATTTGAATCTGGTGCTCTCTGCCCTTCAGAAGCCACCATATGAGAAGATTAGGGACATTCCCTTGCAATTGTTGTCGCAGAAAGTGGTGGCTGTTACATCCGCTAGGCGGGTGTCTGAGTTGGCAGCATTATCCTGCAAGTCACCTTGGTCCTTCATAAAGACAAGGCGGTTTTGCGACCTTCCCCTTCTTTCCTTCCGAAGGTGGTTTCTTCTTTTTACTTGAATGAGGATATTGTTCTTCCCTCATTGTGCCCGCACCCGTCGCATCCCAAGGAATTTGAACTACATTCTTTGGATGTGGAGAGGGCCTTGCGGGTGTATTTTAATTCTACAGCTTCTTTTAGGAAGTCTGACTCTATTTGTGCTGACGGAAGGTTCGCGCAAAGGCATGGTGGCCTCGTCAGCTACCATTTCTCGTTGGATCAGGAAAACCGTGACTCATGCATATGAGGTTCGGGGCAAGGTTCCCCCTTTTCCAGTCACGGCTCATTCCACCAGGACAGTTAGTACTTACTGGGCTTTTAGACACCAGGCCTTGGTGTTTCAGGTGTGCAAAGCGGCTACTTGGACCTCAGTGCACACGTTTATTAAGTTTTACAAGGTTGATGTTTCAGCATCTGCGGATGCTGCTTTTGGCCGTAAAGTTTTACTGGCGGCAGTGTAGGCGCGACTGGCGCATTCTGAGAGGGCTTTTTTGTTGGGTACAGTTGTTGTAGTTTGCCCGCCCCTCTTGATTGACACAGCTTTGTGACGTCCCCACGTGTTATAAGAAGGGCTGCGTCTGTCAGTGAACGTAAGAGAAAAAGGGATTTTATTATAACTTACCGTAAAATCCTTTTCTCTGAGTTCACTGACAGACGCAGCACCCACCCCTCTGAGTTTGTACGGCTTTTTACGAACTGATATACTATTGTCCAGCAGGGGGTTATATGCTAAGGTGAGGACGGCCTCCTGGGAGGGCCCAACCTATGCTTTTGTTTTTCCTTTGCCTAGTCTACTCCTAGTAATATGAGCATAAACCCCACGTGTTATAAGAAGGGCTGCGTCTGTCAGTGAACTCAGAGAAAAGGATTTTACGGTAAGTTATAATAAAATCCCTTTTTTTTGTCAATTTGGATAGAGCAAGGTTCTCTGTCAGTCTCAAGTGAGAGGAAATAACTGTAACTTGTTTGGTATTTTCTCTAATTTCAATGATAATGGCAAACAGGTCAAATATAGAGGATGGATCTCCTTAACGGGCACAGAGATCAATAAAAACCTGACAGGAGTTCTAATCCCTCTCCACTCTATCCAAAACTAAAAAAAAAAAGATTTTTCATTTAGTTGAACTTTAACCACTTCAGCCCCGGAAGGATTTCCCACTTTAGGACCAGAGCACTTTTTGCGATTCCGTACTGCGTCACTTTAACTGACAGTTGCGCGGTCGTGCAAAATTTGCATCCTTTTTTCCCCACAAATAGAGCTTTCTTTTGGTTGTATTTGATCCCCTCTGCGTGATTTCTGATCGCCGCTATAAACAAAAGAGGAGCGACAATTTTGCAAAATAACAAATTTCGTACCTTTTTGCTAAAATACAAATCCCAAAAAAAAATATAAAAAAACATTTTTTTCCATCGCTTTTGGCCGATTTATATTCTTACTCATATTTTTTGTAAACAAAAACGCAATCTGCGTTTATTGATTGGTTTGCCCAAAAGTTGCCGCGTTTACGGATGATGAGAATTAATTTCTGTTTTTTTTTTTTAACTAGTAATGGCGGCGATCTGCGATTTTTAGCGGTACTGCGATATTGCAGCGGCCATGTCGGACCATTTTGACACTTTTTTGGGACCATTGGCATTTATACAGCGATCAGTGCTATAAAAATGCACTGATTACTGTGTAAATGCCATTGGCAGTGAAGGGGTTAACCTGCAGGGGGCGCTCTAAGGGTTAACTGTGTTCCCTGGGTGTGTTGTAACTGTGTGTGGGCTGCCCTGGCAGGGGTAATGGGATGATCACGGCTTCCATATATAGGAAGCCTGTGATCACTGCCCTTCCCCCTCTAACAGAACGGTGATCCGTGTTTACTTACACGGACCTCCGTTCTTTCAGTGCAGGGGGGGCCATCGCGGGTAGCTGGCGGCGATCAAGTCCGCCCTACCCGCTCCCTGGCTCCCCCCCCCCCGAACACAGTGAGCACGCCTCCGGCAGCGCACCTGCGCTTACAATGCTAGTTATCGCGGCCGCCGTCCTGTGATGGCGTTTCGCGATAACAAGGCACCTTGTCGCCGTCACGCTGCGGCGGTCAGTCGGCAACTGGTTAACCACAGGGCAACACCCTCACGTGTAGCTATGGCAGAAATCAGAAAGCCATGGCAAAAGCTCAGGCAAACATTCGCTGTGCCAAGTGCCAGCACAGCACTCAGTCCCTGAGTGAGGATGCTCCCCTTGCATCGGAACAGGAGCTAATTCTACCATCAGTCTCTGCATCCAATTCTAGCTCTGTTTCAGCGACGCCTACTTGACTAAATCAGATTTTCCTGCAATTATGTCACAATTAAGAGCTTTATACGGTCATCACTGTCCAGGCCTCAAAAACACCAATCTCCTTCTCCAGTTCCACCATCTCTACCTGAAAAGTACACCTCCTCTGTGCAAGGGTTTTGCACAGAGTGGCCCCGATCCTCCTCTTCTGGGGTCCCCCAGCGGTGCTTCTGGCTCCTCCCTGCATCGAGTGCCCCCACAGATAAGTGCTTTCCATTGGGGCACTTGTGCGGGCACGCTCCCATTTCCTGCTGCTGCGTCCATTGACACAGACAACAGGACTTGGTCCTGCCCCCAGCACTCGTGTCATTGGATTTGTTTGACAGCAGTGGGAGCCAATGGATCCGGCTGCTATCCAATGAGGACCAGCAGACACCGGCTGGAGCTGGTGTGCTTGTCCCCGTCGCTGGAACGATCGGGCTCAGGTAAGTAAAAAGGGGCCTCTGGGGGGGCTGCCGCAGTACAGGAGGTTTTCCACCTTAATGCATAGAATTCATTAAGGTGAAAAACAGTGAGGGTTTACAACCCATTTGAACCTTCAAACAGTATTCTCTAGTCACAAAAAGATAGAATGGGCAACTTCTGACAATTGACTCAATCCAAAAGAGGTTTTCTTACAAGATTTGCAATTACATACTTTGCAACTAACTATAGCTGAAATTTCGGTCTGCCAAACCACAGCTAACTGGACTAGGTCAATGAACAACCAACACAATCCAAAAGAAAAGGCTATTCTCCCATGGGAGTTTAATTCAGCTAAACCACACAATATTGTGCATAAAAAATAGTTCACAATTTACTGATACAAAATAGTAAAAAGCATATAGAAACACACAATTGTTCCCTAGTTTAGGCTCCATGCACACTGAAGCTGATAAACTATTGTTTTTGGGGGTTTGGGCATTTTTTTTAACAGCTCCTAAACACCCCTCTGTTATCCTATGTGTCCATGCACACATGGACGTTTATTGTCGTTTATTAGCAGTAGCTTTGATGGGCTGTTGTCTGAACGCCCTAAAATCGCGTTCAAGAGTCTTTCTTCTGACCACAAAACGCTGGAAGCTTAAAACCACTAACGCCCAAAACCGCTCAGAAAAGCTCAAAAACGCTGACGCACAAAACGCTAAAAAAAAATGCTGATAAAAGCTGAAAAACTCGCTACACAGCTACTGACGTTTTTAGGACGTTTTTTTTTTTTAACGTCCAGTGTGCATGGAGCCTTAATCCTTTTTTTTTTAAACACAGATTTTATTTGTAAACATAAAAAAATAAATAAAGGTCAAACCATCATTCTTAACAACCACATTTAATTTTTCCATAATATTCACAGATACTAAAAAAGCTATTCATAGATACTCAGAAATATTCCAAAATTCAGAAATATTCTGAACATTCAGAAGTATTCAGAAATCTACAGAAGTATTTGAAAAATATTCAGAAATACTGTGGAGCAAGTTGTATAGAAGTTTTTTACAGGTCCCACCCCCTCAAATACCGTCAAATTAAAAAAAAAAAGGGGGGGACCCCCCTAATGTTTATAATTTTGTAAATTAAAATTAGAACACATTGCATCAATCCACTTTTTTTCCAAATCCTTTCAAACTTCCAAAAAGTATTCTGTTGAGCATAAGCATGTTTTTCAAACATTATGTACTTATCCATTTCCCAAATCCATTCCCCCAGAGTAGGAGGATAAGGTGACACCCATGTCAAAATTGCCACTATCTGATCATGATCCATGCTATTACAATTCACATAACCAAAAAGACTTCGAACAGGATCTAAAGTCAGCCTGGTATTGTATATGGAATTTAGCAGGTCTAGCACTTCCTGCCAATAATGAAATGGCTTTGGACATTTCCAAAAGAGGCGTGCATAAAGGTCCCAGGAGATTGAGTGCTTCTTGCGCATTCAGAGTTTACCTACCCTGTGCAATAATTCCAGGGTATGATAGGCTTTATAAAGAATAAAACGTTGAGTTATTCTTTGAGTAGGAGATAATGAGTCGCATCGATCTCCTCCCATCTTTGCCTACATGGAACACAAACGCCAGATAGCATTTCAGATGTTTTTTTTTTTTTTTTTTTTGATTTAACAGTTTTATTGTCAAAATTAAAGCATTTACATCCAATGCACTGTGTACAGTAATTATAGGATACATCATATGGTGAGCAGAGTAGTTGTCTGTAATGTCGCAGGGTAAAATAATACAATAAAATGTCTGCATGTCATTTATAATAACAAGACTTTGTGTCTCAATTCTCACATTTTCTCATTATGCACCACCCCTTAACGTCTATGAAGAAGATTCTTAGGTCACACACAAGTATCAGATGCCTCTAGCCATCTATCCCAGATTTTATTGTATTTATTAGGGCAGCCCCGATGTATATATATATACACTTTTTGTACGGGAGTGTGTTATTTATGTCCCCTTTCCACTCAGAAATTTTTGGCGGCAAAGGCCTCATCCAGTGCCTTGCAATGGTTTTTCGAGCAGCAAATAATGTTTCTTGCAAAAAGGCCTTAGTGTATTTGTCTAAATCTGTGTCAGGTAAGATTGTACCCCAGTGGGGAACGGGATCTGGGTTTCGGTACGTATAACCCGTAGAATGGACTGTGTCTAAATCTGTTTATGTGATTCCGGAAAAACGTTCTTTGTAATAAACGACGAGCTTTTTGGTAACGTTCCGTGACCTACTCCGGAAACGGCGGTTTTTAAAGACTCACCTTTCCCCTGTATTTATTGTGTGAGGGCATGTTTTTCACATATATATATATGTAGCCCCGACGGGATTATTTATGTTATTTTAGACCCTATCTACCGATCTCCGTAGACTATGAACACACACTGGATTCTTAGAAGAAGTATCTGCAATTCCCCACCACGTATTACTCTTTTACACTCT
>BLSH010220957.1:490978-530885 GCA_018402905.1 Glandirana rugosa | reverse complement strand
AAGAGAGAGTTCCAGGGTAATTTGTGCCTGCCCTTTCCCCAAACGAACGATTTTATAAGTGTGTCCATAGTACGAAAGTATTTTAATTGTATATAGATTGGAGAGTGCCATAGCACATACAATATCTTGGGAAGTAGGATCATCTTTATTAAATTAATTCGCCCCATCACCCCTAACGGGAGGCGGGACCACGTTTGTATTTTGTTTTTGATTAGGGGGAAGATTGGTTCTACATTGTTCTTTATATAGTCAGTTGGGGAGTTGGTGACATGTACACCTAGGTATTTAATGATATTGACTCGTTGTAAAGGGAGGTTCGCCTGAGCTTGCGTGGGTGGGGCTGGATCTAGTGGGAGGATCTGGGATTTGTCCCAATTAATTCTGAGCCCTGAAAAAACTCCAAATTCCTCAAATGTTCTTAGTGCCTCGACCAACGAAGGTCCCGAGTCTGCCAGAAAAAGTAGAGTATCGTCAGCATACAAGCTGATTTTTTCCTCAATCTGTCCCGCCCGGAGCCCTTTTATACTCAGGTTATTTCTGATGGAAATGGCCAGAGGCTCAGTGGCGAGGGCGTACAAGAGTGGGGAGAGAGGACAGAGTTGTCTGGTGCCCCTGGACAACTGAAAGGCCTCCGAGGTCTCCCCATTGGCCACCACTCTAGCTGTTGGGAATTGATACAAAATTTGAATCCACTTGAGGAACCTGGGGCCAAAGCCAAATCCAGCCAGGCATTTCCATAGATAGGGCCATTCTACAGAATCAAACGCCTTGGCCGTGTCCAGGGCCACCACTACCCTCCCCCCCACCTCGCCTGGAGGTTCATGAAAAGCCTCCTAAGGTTGAAGGAGGTATTCCGTCCGGGTATAAAACCATTCTGGTCCACATGTACCAGGTCCGTGATAACTTGATTGAGCCTAAGTGCCAAAGTTTTAGCAAGGATTTTTATATCTACTTGTAGTAGTGAGATTGGGCGGTACGATTCTGTGATATGCGGATCTTTGCCGGGTTTAGGGATCAGAATAATAGTGGCCTCGCGCATCGAAGGGGGGAGTATTGAATTCTCAAACATATATGTGTAGAGGGCCAGTAGTCTAGGTAGGAGTACCGCACTATATTGTGAGTAGAATTCTATGGGCAACCCGTCCGAGCCCGGCGCTTTAGATCTGGCAAAACTAGAGATCGCTTTCAGTATTTCGTCAGCATTAAGGGGGGCCTCCAACATCTCCCTCTGTGATTGAGAGAGCTGTGGGATATTCAATCGTGTTAAGAAAACTTCCCCATGTTCTGAGTCATCCAAGAGTGTGGTGGTGTACAACCTTAGATAATAGTCATGGAATTTAGTCGCTACTTCAGTCGGGTCTGTGATGAGTGTGCCTGAAGGGGACCAGAGAGAGATCACCACCGGAGGTCTGTCCTCGTTGTGGGCCATGCACGCCAGTAATCTGCCCGCCCGCTCCCCATGTTCGAACGACCTCTGCTTAGAAAAGAAGATTTTCCTATTTGCTTTTTCATAATGCATCTGATCCACTACTCTAGAGTGGAGTTTAAGGCGAGACGCGTTGGCAGGAGTGGGATCAGCTTCAAATTGGCGTTCCGCTTCCGACAGTTTAGCCATTTCTGTTTCTAGATGTGTCAGGGATTGTTTTTTAATTTTGTTGATACGGGACGTGAGGGTAGTTTTGACATGGAGTTTGAAGGTTTCCCATACGTTGAGGATAGATGCAGTCTGATCATTACGTTCAAAGAATTGAGTCCAAGTGGCTTCAATTTCGTCTGAATCTGAGAGGAGAGATAGCCAGAATGGATTCAAGCGCCACCTTAACAGTGGTTGAACCGTTTGGAATTTTATCTTAACCCAATAGGGGCAATGATCAGAGAGCAATCTTGGAGCATAGGTCGCCACCAATAACCTGGGCAACAATGTTTGGGATATCAATATAAAGTCAATGCGTGACATCACATTGTGAGAAGAGGAGAAACATGAATAAGCTTTGACTTGAGGATATAAGGCACGCCACGTGTCTACCAGGCAGAACTGAGATACCAATCTGGCGAACCTGGTTTGACAGCCCGGTATGTCCGGTCCCGGCCGCAACTGCAGCCTATCCAGATCTGTATCTAATACCGAGTTAAAGTCTCCCAGCCATACGGCCCGACACATTGAATGCCTGGCCATGTATTGCAAACCCTCCGCCACCACCCCACTGGTGAATGGGGGCGGAACATAGCAAGCCATGATCAATAGCATTTCCCCATGTATTTTAGCCTGAAGGAACACATATCTTCCCTGGGGGTCTGTAACAAGATCAGACAATTCAAACTGTACATGCTTAGCAACAAGTATGGATACCCCCCTGGCGTGTGACGAGTAGAACGAATGGTATGCCCACCCAATCCAAGGACGTCTTAATGTTAAGTGCAAGTGACCATCCAAATGAGTCTCGGTGAGAACCACCACTCCTGCACCCTGTTTTTTAAGATAGGAGAGAACTGCTGTCCTCTTGACCCTATCTCGCAGTCCCCTGACATTCCATGTCATGAATTTGATAGCGGTCACACCGCCAGCTGCTGTTAAATTATGAGGATGGGCAACTTATGTAAAGTATAATTACACCGCCAGGGGGAGAATCCACACTTCATCTCACAGATCAGTTGATCAAAGCCATTGTCTTCATATTTGTGCAAGAAATAAATGACATTACTAAAAATATAATGCGACCATATGTGACTTACGTACCGGTTTAAGGAACACAGTGCTTGAATAAAAACATTCCCCACCCCCCTCCCAACCCGGCACAACCCCCAACTTGTGCGGGTATAAACCCAAAACAGTAACTCAAACTGCCCGCCTGGTGGAGGCTCCATCCAGGTCGGGCATAGGTGATCCCAGGTTGCGCCCCCCACAACAATACTGCTGTATGGGGAGGTGAGCTGGAATCAACATCCCGCGCGCCCCAGGAGATAGATACCGCGGGACATTGCCAGCTGAAAGACAAATTAGGTGGGATCAGGCAATCGCCCCCAGGGGTCTCCCCGTGAGTCTGATGAGGGCGAATCTTCACTGTGCATGCATGACATGCGATAGGACTGCTTTCACTCCGTTAAAGGAATCCATTTCGGGCTAGTCTATCCAACAGGAGGGTCAAATGTTAAACCGAAACAAGGATGAAAACGATTGCACTGGAGAAGCCGCCATCAGGGATCTGGTCTGGGGTCCAAAAGCTCACGTCTCCAGGCAGGTGAAACTGTGGAAAGTAACAGGGAGGATAGAGCACCGGAGGGGCCCATCATCGGGTCATGTGAATAAGTGTCTGCTGGGTATATTTAGGAATCCGTTAATGCTTGGCCACAGTGTATTATTGTAGGAAATGGTGTCCCTGTCTTCTGCAGAGGGGAATAGTCTTTTATGAAATCATGTAGGGAACCCCAATAGATTTGGCTGATGCAGCTCTAACAGGGGGAAGTAGTGAACACTGTGGTATACATGTGGACAGTCTAGTGGTAGCTAAGGAGGCGAGGTGCCGAATAATAATAAGGCCTCACCTAGTCCTGTGCTCTCCCAGGGGAGGCCCTGCCTTCCATCCACCATATGGCGTCTTCTGATTTCTCAAAGAATAGGACCCGGTCTCCATCTTCCACGCGGAGTCTGGCGGGAAACAGCATAGAATATTTGATGTTTTTGGCTCTCAGGAGACGTTTAGCTTCATTGAAATGTTGCCTGCGTTTCTGAACCTCCGTGGAAAAGTCAGGGAAAATCGCTATCTTTGCGTTGGCAAGCGTGATATTGCCTTTAATTCGAGCCATGCGAAGAGCCGTGTCTCTATCTTTATAATTTAGCATCTTGGCAATAAATGTCCGCGGCGGAGCACCCAGAGGCGGCGGCCTAGCCGGCATGCGGTGTGCTCTTTCCACCGCGAATGTGGGAGAGAATGCTTCTCTGCCATATGAGGTGATCAGGAGTTGCTCAAGGAACGTTGTAGGGTCCTTACCTTCGGATCCCTCCTGCATGCCGATGAGACGCAGGTTGCATCTGCGCAGCCTGTTTTCCATATCATCCTGTTTAGCCATCAGGAGGTTAATTTGTTGTTGCATCCTGGCTGCGCTGGATTGGAGAGGAGGTATGGCGTCCTCGGCATCGCTCAGTCTCACCTCATAGGTGGCGACCCGCTCCTTCAGGTTGTGAAAATCTTGCCGGATGAGGGAGATATCCACCTTTACCTCCTCTAGCCTGGCAGTGAGGGATGTCTGTAGGGCTCCAATAGCCTCTAGTACTCGGTCAGTATCAGTTCCCGCCTGCTCCTGCCCAGCGAGTGTCTCGGCGCCATCTTCCCCAGCGCTCCCTTTCTCCTGCCTGCGGAATTTATCAAGTTTCGCCGCCGTCTCCGGCTTCGTTTTCGTCGGTGCCATGCTATATTCTCTTCGGGTAATACTTGGATCGTCTGGTAGTGTGTAAAAAGCTAGTAATCGCGCCCAGGATTGTGTAAATCAGGAGTAATAGACGGAGCTCTTCTCCCGCATGTCCTACTCCATGTCCCGTCAGGCCACGCCCCTCAGATGGTTTAATCTTAGGGTGATACCCAAATACCTACATATATTGTTTTCAGGCATTATATATCTTGTTTGCTTTCCACACCAGTATTCGCCTTAGAACCAATTCCTTGGAAAAGCTTTGAATTGGTCCTAAGGCTAATACTAGTGTAGGAAGCATTGGAAATGTAAACTATTTTATTATGCACAATGTTTTCTGGCTTAGCTGCATTAAAGTCACATGGAAGAATAGCCTTTTTGGTCTGATTGTAACATTGGGGACGTGGCAGCACACTGCTTTTATGTTGGTCCATCCACTCGCTTTTGCAACCAACACAACCTTGCATTCCTGGACCATACTTTAACTGAGCAACTACAGCAATTAATTACCTTCTGCTTGCTCTTTGGTGTCGATGCCCTGGAACAGGTTATGACACAAAGCTGAAGCTGTCTGCAAAAGACGCCTCATTATGTATCCCCTTTTAACCCCTTTCCGCCCGGCCTATAGACAAATGCCGGCTGGGCGGGGGTTTCATTATCCTGACCAGATGTCATATGACATCCGGCCGGATAACCTGTGAATACACACATCACATCAATCGGGGGTTCGGTGTGTCACTGACACACTGCATTACCGATCTCAGCAGAGAGCCTCCGTCAGAAGCTCTTTACCACGTGATCAGCAGTGACCAATCGTGTTTCGGCTTTTCCTCTTTCCGCGTCTGCAGACGCGAGTATAGGAGAGCCGTTCGGTGGCTCTCCTGAGGGGGGGGGGTTTGCGCTGATTATCACCCAGGGATGCCACCCAGGGACCATCAGGCAGCCCACCCAGGGACCATCAGGGAGCCCACCCAAGACCACCAGGTAAGGGGCACACAACATACTATAGGGATGGCACTGTTCCAATCTGTGATGCCTGCCAGTGCCTCCTTATCAGTGACACCTATCAGTGCCCATCAATGCTGCATTTAAGTGCCTTCTCATCAGTGCCAATCAGTACTGCCTCATCTGTGCCCATCAGTGCAGCCTCGTCAGTGCCCGTCAGTGATGGAGAACACTTTAAAAGTTTTGTGACAGAAACAAAAACTTTTTTTTTTTCAAAATTTTCAGTATTTTTTTGTTTGTAGTGCAAAAAATATCCCCAGAGGTGATCAAATACCACCAAAAGAAAGCTCTGCTTGTGGGGAAAAAAATTATAAAAATTTTATTTGAGCACATCGTCGCAAGAACGCGCAATTGTCATTCAAAATGTGACATCGCTGAAAGGGGCGGGGGGGGGGGTAAGTGCCTGGTAATGAAGTGGTTAAGGGAGAACTTCTGTTTGGTGAGGCACGTAAAGATGTTACAGGAGGAAAAGTTTTCCATAAAGGAAAGTTCCAAAAACCTCCCTCCTGTAGGAGCTTCTACCAGCAAAAAGGCAGAGACTCGAGCCAAGATCCCACTTCCAAGCCCAAGTTCAGCCTTTTCTTTTAGCATAAAATTTGGCCCAAAAGGCCAACTAAATCTTTCCTGAAGTCATCTTCACAATGCAGGTACGTCCTCACTCCTAAGAGTAGGGAGACTTCTGTTACAGTTTGCCGATCTCTGTTCTACGCCTGCGCATTTAATCGTGGTTTCAAAGGGGTACAAAATCGTTTTGAAAACTCTTAACACTTCTCACCACTTTTTTCTTTCAAATTCTGACAAAGGGCAGTCAGATTTGTAGAATGCCCTGAACCGCCTCTTGACTCATCAAGTAATTGTTCTAGTACCTCTAGAGAACAGGTTTAAAGACAACTTCCCCAGGAACAGACAATTAGATTTTGCTTTCTTAGGTCCTTAATGTGGTGTTTTCTGTCCTGCAGAAACCTCCTGTTGAACCCATCAGGGGAATCATCTTAACAGATCTGTGCTGCAAAGATATCCTTTTGGTTGCTTTCACAATTGTAAGACTCTTAGCTAACAGCCCTCTCTTCCTCGTCCTTCAAAAACACAAAGTAATCTTATACCTAGGGCCGACATTGTACTCCATTTTAGCATCCTACGCCAACATTTTTCACTGCTTTGAAGCCATCAAATCTATCTGAAAAGGTAGGACTTTGATTAGTAAAACAGACTCCCATTTCATCCTACCCTCAGGACCTCCTCAGGGACTTCCTGCTTCAAAATGGACCTTCGCTAGATGGTTATGACAACTCAGCACAAAAAACTTAAACTCTAAAAGGAAAAGCTCCTGCAGCACTCATACGTGTTCACTCTACCAGATCAGTGGAAGCTTCCTGGGCATTTAGACATGGAGCCTATGTTGCTCAGCTTTGTAAGGCCACCACCTGGTCTTCTGTACATAATTTTTTGAAAGATCTTTTAGGTGGGTGTCCAATCTTCTGTGCATGCAGCTTTTTGATGCAAGATTCGAGCAACAGCACTCTGAAATTAAGTTTGTTGAGCCTTGTTTTTGGGCCTGCTGGCAAAGTTCTGTTTGCCTAATTCTGGCCCACCCTTCTCATTCATTGCTTGAGGACTTTCCAGATTTTATGAATAATCATGAATAATCAGCGTTTGTCCAATACTGTATGATTAAGATAAAAGGAGTTTTGACTAGACTGTAATCTCCATATCTTGGAGTACAGTACAGGACACAGGCCACCCTCCCTTCTAATCCTGTGTTACTGTGAATTGCTTGCTACAATACTGAGGACTTACAGAGCTGGGGTATGGTTATAGGGGGGATGCTCAGGGAGCTTTGCCTGAAGGTACCAGCCTGTAATCCAGGGTCTGTGATAATTCAGCATATGTCCTGTACTATACTCCAAGATGTTCAATTTACAGGCAAGTCAAAATGTATTTTATTTCTTGGAGCAGGTTTGTTCATTCATTTACATTTATACATTATCTTTGTAAAAATGATCTTAATCTTTGGGCTTGTTCTTGTGTCTTTTTTTGTTACATGCTGTAATTTTGTTACCTCTTCCTCTCATTTTTTTCTTGTACTCCCCTCATGAATTACTTTTATCTCTCGTTATTTAACTTGCAAAGCTCAATAAAATTATTTGTAAAGCAAAACATTATCCTAATCATACAGGACACAAGACTGTATTCTTAGACCATGGGTTTTATGCAGCTACCTTCACCAAGCCCCAAGTGTACCCCTTTTAATCCAGCCCACTGCGAAAGGCTCAAGTTTTTTGCGAGTGTTCTTAGGTGATGAATCCCTTCTCTGGTTGGAGAAGAATTTTTTTCTTTTCACTGTTCTTCTTCTTTCTTCGACTCATGGCACCAGTTTCAGGATTGGTTACCCTCAATGTGCGTCTTGGAAACCTATACCCAGACCACGCAACAGCAGGACCAGGCTGTAATGTTTGCTTGGGGCACTGGATATTTTATTAAGTGCTCACTTTGGTACATGGAGTAACAAGTCTGTTAGCTACAGGGAGCTATACAGGTCCAGGACGTGGCCCATTCATGTGGCACCCAGATGACTCTTCATGGGAGTATGCCCACCATTACAGTTAAAGTCTGGACCCTGGTCAAAACCAGCAATGTAGATGTGTTAAGACAGGGTTTCCCTGTACTTTTATGTACATGTTCCTGGTTACACATATCTTGTTGGATATGTAGTAGATATTACACTATATGCTTTTATCATGATGTTGAGCACACAAGTAGTTTTGAAGGCACATGTTAAAGTGTTACTAAACCCAGTAATATGAAAATAGTTAATCTGCCCCCCTACAGTGCCCACAGCTTATAAATCATCTTTTTACATTAAAATACTGCCACTATATACCTCTTTTGCTGATCTGTATACCATGGTTTCCTGATATTCTGCATATTTCTCTAATGTTGTGTGTCAAGTAGGAGGAGATTTTCACTCTAGCCTGATTACACGCCCATATGTGTGATGTAAATATCATGTGACCTGGCTATCTCTGAGAACAAGTACATGTTTCTCTCCAGCATAAAAGACACAAGTGAGCATGTGCAGGTGGGCTAGTGTGCCTGTGAGAGCTGCTTTTCCCTAGATAGACAATGCAGGGAGAGGAGTATCTATGTATACAGGATTAAAGAGGCTTTTTACACAATGCAGAGGATTAACCCTTTAAGTTCCTCAGTGAGTATAACAAGCCTGCTATTCTGCATATAAAGACTGATTTTACTGTTGTGGGTTCAGTAACACTTTAAGGAGTAATGTACACTGAATGTTTTCTTACCCTATTATTGTCTGTCTTTCTTATTGGACCCTACTGAAATTGTACTGGAGCCTTGTGAGCAATGGTATATGGGGACTTTGGGGGGGGGGGGGGGTGGCACCCAGCAAAGCTTTTGCCGGTCCAATGTCCAGGCACCAGAAAGTAGTGGCATATAAACCATAGTTTAACAATCAACTCCTGTGTCCTATACTGTCTTCATTGATATGGAATTTACAGGTACATAAGGATACCTATTTTTGCAGTCCTCAAATATTTGTAAAATATACAATGTGGGCCTCATAATAAAACTTTTGGAGACTCCTGCCATGGATCATGGTGCTTGATTGTAAGTTGTTTGTGGTAAGCTTGCATTTTCAAATACGATGTAATACTGCATTTAGCCAAAGTGAATAAAAATATGCTATCCAATTGCAAGTTGCATATTGCCTTATATAAGTGGATAACATCACCCAATAGTATCCAGAAAGGCTTACCAAATGGCTGTGACCTTCTCATATGAGGAAGGTCGGACAATGCCTGAAGGAGCTATTGGAAATCCTTCCAGCTTGGATCCTCCTAATATTGGGATATTGACACTCATCACCTGAGGTGCCTTTATAAGCTCTCGTCCATAAGATTATATGTACCTAAAAGGAGATAAAAAATCCACATAGTGTGTACCCATAAAAACTGATAATTTAATAAAAAGAGTAACACATTAAAAACTGTATTGAAATGACAATCTGTACAGAGACTCCGGCCGATCTACAGTATGGCTGAACGAAAATCTCTGGTGGCGTGATGACATTACAGTAGGCTCTGCCCTACACGTTTCATCACCACTGACATCTTCCCACGGCATAATGACTTGGGAAGATGACGGTTGTGACAAAATGCATATGGTGGAGCCTGCTGTGACTTCACCGTGCCACTGGATGGATTTTTTTTATTTATATCCTTTTAGGTACATGTAGTCTCATGGCCGAGAGCTTATAGAGGCACCTCAGGTGACAAGCGGCATTATCTCAATATTAGGAGGATTCAAGCTGGAAGGATTTCCAATAGCACTTCATTCTTCATATTATAAGAAGGTCACGGCCATTTGGTAAGCCTTTCTGGATACTATTGGGTGGTGGACTCCATACTTTTCCTTCAAGCTACTGTTATCTCCTATCTTCTACTAAAGTGGATAACCGTCGCCTCACAGCCTTTTGTTGGGCTTTTCTTCACCTATTTGTCATTGGGACTTTATATTCAGTGCATGATAGTTTTTTTATTACACGTTGTTTCTTTTTAATACTGGGTATATGCTTATATGAACTTAGGGTCGGCGCAACATGTTTTTAGTAATATTTGTTTAACTATCTTGATATCGCATGGCATGATTGCAGCTTTCTGGTATTAATATTTTATTTGATGCACTTCCACGCAGTTTATATGTTTTTTTGATAATAAGTGAGAACAATCCTGCATGAATAGCAGACCTCTTTCTATGATCCTGCATAGAATTTTAATGTCAGGAGCAATGTGAAGAAGCCACGTAACAGCATGTATACAGTATTTTTTCCTAGCATGAAATAAGCATTTCATTAATTTGCTTTTGTGTTGTATGGCAACTGACCTAAGCCCAGATAGAAGCAAACCCATTTCATTTTGGGTCATGCAAGCACATCACTCTGTTTTGTCTATTCTTTGATGCACTATACTTTATAGTGTGCCTTATTCATGATTTCATTGGTTTTATTTTGGGAATAAGCAAATGTATATATTTGCATTGTTTTTGTCTCTTAGCCCACATAGTCATGAAT
Source organism: Glandirana rugosa (assembly GCA_018402905.1). Classification (NCBI taxonomy): domain Eukaryota; kingdom Metazoa; phylum Chordata; class Amphibia; order Anura; family Ranidae; genus Glandirana; species Glandirana rugosa. The sequence goes on along the minus strand of BLSH010220957.1, from coordinate 520,381 downwards.
TGGTACCTGCATGTGTACCTTAAAATAATGTTTGAATATTAGGCCACTGGTAAAGTACCATAGACTAGCTTCTATAATATATGGATGAATCTTTTAGTGTAGTGTAAAATTAAAAGCACTAGTAAATTTTAAATTAATTGAATGGTGTAAGCTAATATATAAATACAGAAGTGCTGACACAGTCATAATTTATAAACCGGCATATAGAGGTGTGATATGTCTTGTAAAAGATCTTGTATTAAAAGTAAATAGGCTTTAATAACTTGTGGCTTCTAGTGAATCATAATTTCTTTAATTAGTTTCAGAACAGGATGTTAACATTTTAGGTTGTTCCTACATTGTGTATTTTTCAATTTCCTAGGTTTACACCGCAAACGTTGTTTATCTGTCACAATGCTTAATTATATTTTTAATTATTCTGATGCTAGACTGTTTAGACTGGCTGTTAAAGCGGAGGTCTGCCGCCTCTTAAAAAAATAAAAGTCAGCAGCTACACACAGTAGCTGCTGACTTTTAACTTTAGGACACTTACCTGTCCTGGAGTCCAGCGATATGGGCACCGCCACCAATCTTTGGATCGGCTGGCTGAGTGCTGCCGCCGCCATTGAGGGTAAGGGAACCTGGCAGTGGAGCAGTGCGCTTTCTCACTGGCCGACGGAGGGAGAGGACGGAGCAGGGAGCCGGGCTGCTGACGTCAGCGGCCGTGGCTCAGGCTTCCGGATGTTGGGGAATACCAACTGTCTTTGACAGGTACCCTCTAACCCCCCCCGGAAGCCCGGAAAGGTGCCAAATATGACACTTCACTTTTTCCACATTTTGTTATGTTATCCAAAATGGATTAAATTCATTATTTTCCTCAAAATTCTACAAAAAATACCCATAGTGACAACGTGAGAGAAATTTGTTTGAAATCTTTGCAAATTTATTAAAAATAAAAAATGAAAAAAAAATCGCATGTACACGTGGTAAGTATTTACAGCCTTTGCTCAATATTTTGTTGAAGCACCTTTGGCAACAATTACAGTTTCAAGTCTTGACACACCTATTTTTGGGCAGTTTCTCCCATTCTTCTTTGTAGAACCTCTCAAGCTCCATCAGGTTGGATGAGGCGACGTCGGTACACAGCTATTTTCAGATCTCTCAGAAGATTTTAGTCGGTCCGGGCTCTGGCTGGGCCAATTAAGTACATTCACAGAGTTGATCCTGTACCCACTCATTTGCTATTTTGGCTGTGTGCTTAGGGTCATAGTCCTGTTGGGAGATGAACCTTCGCCCCAGTCTGAGGTCCAGAGCAATCTGGAGCAAGTTTTCATTAAGGATGTCTCTGTACATTGCTGCGTTCATCTTTGCCTCAATCCTGACTAGTCTCCCTGTTCCTGCCGTTGAAAAACATCACAGCATGATGCTGCACCACCATGCTTCACTGTAGGGATGGTATTGGCCAGGTCATGAGTGGTGCCTGGTTTCTTCCAGATATGATGCTTGCCATTCAGGCCAAAGAGTTCAATCTTTGTTTTATCAAACCAGAGAATTTTGTTTCTCATGGTTTGAGAGTCCTTCAGGTGCCTTTTGGCAAACTCCAGGTGGCCTATCGTGTCTTTTACTGACTTCCGTCTGGCCACTCTACCATACAGGCCTGAATGGTGGAGTGCTGCAGAGATGGTTGTTCATCTTGAAGGGTCTCCTCTCTCCACAGAGAAAATCTGAAACTCTGTCAGAGTGATCATTGGGTTCTTGGTCACCTCCCTAAGGCCCTTCTACCCCAATCGCTCAGTTTGGCCAGGCGGCCCACTCTAGGATGAGTCCTGGTGGTTCCGAACTTCTTCCATTTACGGATGATGAAGGCAACAGTGTTCACTGGCTTGGTTTGCCCTCTGACTTGCACTGTTAATTGTGGGACCTTATATAGACAGGTGTGTGCCTTTCCAAATCATGTCCAATCAACTGAATTTACCACAGGTGGACACCAGTCGAGTTGTAGAAACATTTTTTTTTCATAAATTTGCAAAGATTTCAAACAAACGTCTTTCACATTGTTATGAGGTATTGTTTTTAGAATTTTGGTGAAAATAATTAATTTAATCCATTTTGGAATAAGGCTGTAACATAAAATGTGGAAATGTGAATACTTTCCGGATGCACTATATATTTTGAATTATACTTGTCACTAACTAACATATGGTCATATGGTTATAGGAGGTGGTTCTTGTAAAATGTAAAAGTGGTTCCAAAGTCTGAACATTTTTTCCCTAAATGCATTCCCTGCCTTAAGGTAAAAAATGTTTAGGTAACGGTATCGCCCCCTCACCACTCTTAAACTTACCTTGCACTGTGCCTGTCTGTAGCTGCTTTGTCCTCTCTCCCCACTCTCACAGGCTTTGCTGTCGGTCAAATCCTCGGATATGGGAGCGGGGGAGGGGCCGAGCAGCGGTGTCTGTCTATGGACACAGGCAGCACATCTCTGGATCGAGCCCACACAAGTGCCCCCATAGCATGCGACTTGCTATGGGGGCACTTTGAAGAGAGGAGGAGCACCGGCGGAGGACCTGAGAAGTGGTGATTTGCAGAGGCTCTGTGCAATTCCATTCTACAGAACAGGTAAGTATAACATGTTTGTTATTTTTAAAAAATAAGAATTCACAATCACTTTATTAACCTGAAACCTTTATATTTTTAAATGCATGCTGTACTATGTTCCGTCATTGTTTTATCACTACAGTAGAATGGCGACCAAAAAAAAATCTGTTTAGTTTTGTTTAGAGTGGGGAAAGGTTGCATCATCTGTCAAGTTCTTTTTTTTATTTTTATTTTTTTAATTTTCTGTATTGACAGAGGAAATAATTTCCCTAACTTCCTGTTCCACATCAGAAAGTAAGGGTAAATTTCCCCACGGGGAACATTGCTTATAAAACCTAACAGATGTTCTAATCCATCTCCACCCTATATTTACCCAGTTTTTGACTCAAGTTCACTTGAAATATACAGATTGAGATTACACAGCTGATATGCCACTGCAATTGTATGCAAAAGATGCATTCAATCAAGATCTATAGAAAGAATTCATTGTCCTCATTGAGTCAGAGCTTAGACTTGAATTGAGAAGGGTAATATGCAGGAAGGAGATATGCTCATTGTGTGTACCAACACAAATTAAGATTTACATGAGTGGCCACAGTTGCATGCATATGAAAAAAATCCCAATAGGCTTCTTTTTAAGAGTTCAAATATATGACTATGGATCCTCTCTGTTTTCTAGATCCAGTCAAAGAGTATAATTGCCCACCCTGGCCAGAAGTTGAAGTTTTGATCAAGAAATGCTTGAAGGAAAACCCCCAAGAACGTCCCACATCTGATAAGGTATATTTTTAATGGTGCTTATGCAAGAATTTCTGCGGGGAAAAAAAGATTGTGTGTGTGTCGAATTGCTAAGAAGCTGAAGGTTTCAGTCAAGTGACCACTTACCGCCTTGAGAGAAGAGGGCAAACTGGGTCTAACTAGGATAGAAAAGTGGAAGGCCCAGATGCGCAGCTGCACAAGAGGATAAATACATCAAAATCTGCAGTTTTAGAGGTAGATGCCTTACAGGTCCTCAGCTGGCCGCTTTGATAAGCAGTAGGACTACATGCACACAGGCGTATTAAAATACACTCATCTATGCTGATCTTTCTTCCAGAAGCTGGAAATAAAATCCAGCTTAAAAAAATGCTTGTTTTGGCATGTCATTTTGCGCTTTTATTCACTTTCACCAGCATATAGTGTTTAGATACGCATGCTCATAAACTCATTCTGTTGGCTACAATAATTATATTTTTTAATTGTACTGTACAGGACACAAGTTTCTTTTAAGTGTTGACCATTGTTATATACTGCCATCTCCAGGTGAGGACACTGGCTAACAAAGTTGTTAGGACAACCCACTACCAGCAATCCTCAGTTTTTTGCTAGCTTCTGTATTAGTCGCCCTTCGGCAGTGCCTCGGGGAACCTTACTTGGACACTGTCATAAGAAACAACTACAGATGGCAATGCGTGGGTTTGGCTGGTAAAGCTGCCTTGCAGCACTGGATTCTGCATTTGACACTCGCCCTCAGTACAACAGTCCACCACAGTGTAGTTAGCTGCAAAGTGCTTTACAGGTCCAGGGCTGGGGTGATCCAAATCCCGGTAGTTCCAGTCCCTGAAGACCCTTTCAATGGAGGTGAGGGTATGCTCTTCTGAGGTTCCTGTTCCCTGCTCTGGTGAGTCCAGGGCTTTTGCCCCTTCCTCTGAGCATCCTTACACTCAGTCTCCCACCCCTTGGAAATAGTCCCTGGACACAGGGCCCTTGCTTTGGGCAATATAGGGTCGTCAGTGAGAGTACTTTAGCAAGGATTCAACACTCTTTACATATTTTTTTGCAGCATGGCCTAGCATGCACCACTTTTAATGACCCCTTTTAGTCCTTGCACTGACTAAAATTGTGTGCACTCTACAGGGGATCCACTCATGGTAGACATCAGATAGATGGGAAGTGGAACACAGAGGCTGGCCAGCACACACTTTGGAATGTGAAACCTCAGAACCAGATAACTCCTCCCAGAAGGATGCTTGGCCTTTATCTCTCTCAAACTAAAGGAAACTATTAATATTTTGTTGGACGAGGTGCCCTTCTGCTTGAAGCTAGAACTGTCACCACCTCCCAGAAGGATGCTTGGCCTTTATCTCTCTCAAACTAAAGGAAACTATTAATATTTTGTTGGATGAGGTGCCCTTCTGCTTGAAGCTAGAACTGTCACCACCTGCAGGTCCTAAGGTCACCAGTATGCGAACCCACTTCAAAATGAAGAAATCTTAACAGGCCCTGACATGTTCACCCACTTGTGCACAATGTCCTATTCAAGAACTGGCAGAGGCTAGACAATTGTATGCACTTCACAATGTTTGTGCAGCACTATCTAGTGGAGGAAGGTTTTCACAAAAGTGTAAACTGCTTGTGGATGGTTTTGGCTATTTCCTGCTTAAATTCTGCTGAGGCTATCCCAGTCTTTAAATACTGAGTAGACAAAGGTTTGAGGCACTCCTTAAAGCGTGACTAAAGGTTTTAATACTCACCTGTCCCAGCGGTCCAGTGCCAGTGTCTTCTTCTGAGTGCCAGTCTTCAGGCCTCTTCATTGACTGGTGGGGGATGATGTCACTCCTGCGTATGTGCAGGAGGCCGTCATCCCATAACTCAGAGACCAACCCGGTGCCATAAGCTGGGCTGCGAATGCATAGCTCAGTTTACAGCACCGGAGAAGACAGCGAACAGTCAAATTGGGCATTTTATTGCAAAAGACACATTGCATATCTCTTCTGTAATAAAAATCTGCCTGCTCAAGGTTTCTTACAGTGGAACTTCAGTTCTGCTTTAGAGCCTCTTTTGCTATCTCAAGGGCACCCATGCAACTATTGGTGTCTATGGTTGTTTGCCAAACTCTAGCAGTCTGGGACAAGTGTAGGAGCTGTGACCCCATAGCCATCCTTGCTAATCCCTCCGTACTCCAAAAATTGTAGCTCTCCCCAACGGCTTTGCATTGCTTCATAAATGGTTTGGCAGGCTCTCTGAACCAAAATTTTCATTTGGCCATCATGTCAGAACAAATGTGCAGGATCCTGTGGCTGCAGAAGTGGTCTGTGGAGCAGGGATGTGCAGTGAGGTCAGTGGCTGGTGAGGCACTAGCTAGTATCAGAACCAGATACACACACGTTACATATTCACAAGATACATATTCCATTCTCACTGCGCAAATACTGTGTGACATAAAAAGTTGCAATGACTACCATTTTATATTCTAGGGTGTCTGCTAATATATATATATATATATATATATATATATATATATATATATATATATATATATATATAATGTTTGGGAGTTCTGAGTAATTTTCTAGCAAAAGAATGATAATTTTTACATGTAGGAAAAAAGTGTCATAATTGGCCTGGGTGCCAAGGGGTTAATTACCATAAGTAAGTAATATACAAACAATTATTATATATTGTTTTTAAGGTAATTTACTATATTAAAACTGTACTGAAGCAAGTGGCTTAATGGACAAATTACTGAAGTTTGAAGTTCGAACTTCAAACCAGTAATTTCACAGTAAAGCGATAAATAATAAATGATTATGTTATAACATATAGCATAATCATATATTATTTAACTTGATTAGAAAAGTACCTTTTCAGCAGCAGCAGCAGCAGATGCTCCCTGTGTGAGAAAAACATGGGATTATGGGTAAACCTTATACCCATAAACCCATGTTTTTTTCCTTGTAGTTAAGAGGGCTGGCTGGGAAGGGAGCATGTGTCTTTTAGACACATGCCCCCTTCTATGACACTGCAGTGAGAGGAGAGTCTCCACTGCAGCATTTTCATTGGACAGCTTGGACCAATGGTGCTTTACCACTGGTCCAAGGCTCCAGGCTGTCCATTGAGCTCAGTGTCTCTGACAAGAAGTCAGACGCACCGTGAGCTCATCCTCCCAGTCTGCTGCAAACAGCGTGTGCCAGCTTGTACTTAAACTGGCCGCGCTGTATGTGGTTTCTGACAGGCTGTGCAAGAAACCCAGAATCTCTGGAACCATAGGTGATAGGAGCCCAGAATTTTGACCAGTGGTGGGGTAGGACTATGGCTACCTACCCCTCAAACCTCTCTGACCCTAGGTCACCAAGCTACGAACATTGAAGCTTGATCTTTTTTTTTGTTTGTTTTTTTTTGTTTTTGTTTTTTATGTTCATAGCAGGTGTGCTTCTGCCTCACCTGCCTCTCCTGACTGCACGTCCCTGCTGTGGAGGCACTTTGTAAGAAACATCCATTGAATGAAGAACAACTCTTTGGTGAGTCATTGGACACCTTTATTGAAGAGATCACTGGCAGAAAAAGCAGGAAAGCTTGTCACTTCTGGGTCCCGAAAGCATGCCTTTTGTCCCTCCCAGACCACTGTGGAGCGCCATGGTAGTTCATTAATACTTCCTGTCAGTATATCTGCTTGTCCATGCAGGATGTACAGATACACCGAAAGATCTGCAGGAGACCTGCATGGCACCAGCGATCTGATTGCTGGTTCAATGCATTACAGGCTCAAAAAGAAAATCATAATAAATGCACATATTTTTTACCAGCACCGCTTGGTCTGTTAAAGGAAGTTAGAAAAATAACTTACTGGCAGAATGAACAGGTAATAAAACTATGTTACCGGGGAACTCCGTAAAATACTGCTTTGGTAATACTAGTGACAGAGTACAATCCCAAAACATTATATATTATCTGAAAGCAGGGACTCTGGAATAAAATGGTGGTAGTTGTGCAAACCCATGTTTTTGGGAAAAAAATACACTAACATTAAAGTAAACCCGCTGACAGAAATAAAAATAAAAAAAAAGCCTGCAAGAAAATTGCATAATATGTTAGTATGCATCGCATACTAACATATTATGAAATACTTACCTTAGAACGAGGCCCCCGATGCCCGAGTCGGTCAGCGCTAAGGACGCTGACATGTTTGTCCTCTTCTGTCTTCCGGGTACGCGGCTCCGGCGCTGTGAGTGGCCGGAGCCGCGTGACGTCACTCCCGCGCATGCGCGCTGGAGCTCTTCGCTCCGGCAGCCAGCTCTGAGTTGCCGGCCGCCTCGGCCAGATCGTCAGAGCGCATGCGCCGCTAATGTCAGCGGCTGCATGCAAGGCGAATATCTCCTGAACCATGCAGGTTTAGGAGATATTCTTTTTACCTACAGGTAAGCCTTATTATAGGCTTACCTGTAGGTAAAAATAGATTTTAGGGTTTACTACCGCTCTTTAATGCACACAAACACAATAGAAATCCCACATTTTGGTGAAACATAAAAGATGAGGTTACATCAAGTAAATAGACACCAGACACATCAAGCTTTAAAATTGTGCACCCACTGTGGTGTGCACAGCAATACCTAAAATGTGTAAGGGTTGCGTCCTTTTTGTATGTAAGCGCACTCAATGTATGTGTGATAAACTGTATGTACAGCATTCAAGAACTTGGGGGCTTTCAAGTTTTATTTATTTTTTTGTGATACTTTATCATTTAAACTTTTTTTTTATTTTTTTACATTTACCTATATTGCTATTACAAAGGAGCAGAGAGCTCCCAAAAGTGATAGTTTTTTGATAGTGACAGGTCATCTATGAGGTAGTATAAGTTGTCTGTTAGACCAATAATGTTACCTCTTAACCCCATCAAAGCTGATGCAGTACATGTCATGCTTACTTAGCTTTTTTCCCCAACTAGCACTGCTGGGGAATGACCACTCTTACCTGGAAGTGACAAAATGCTTCCTGCCCCCACTCTGCCTGCTGACACCCGCTATGCTCACTGCAGTGATCTGGCCAGGAGGGACACATGGAGGGGTTGTCGGTGGGGGTTGCTATGTGGAGTGTGTGTAAAACCCAGTGATGCAATTAATGTCAGTGGCAGCGAATTGGATACATTTCCACATATCCTAGAACAAATACGAGGGGTGTTAATAGTATATTTAATTAAATTATTCAGAACCTCCTATTGATAATTTTGTGTCAATGGCGCTGTGGACATCTCCATAGGAGTGGAATGAGATCAGCTTATTCAGCAACAAATTTAAAACATATTGATTCCTCTTTCAAGCCTCAAGAATGTGAAAGTATAAAGTTATAATAAACACTATGGGGTAGATTTACTAAAATGTGTGCAGTCAGAATCGGATACAGCTGTGCATGGTAGCCGATCAGCTTCTAATTTCAGGTTGCTCACTGGAAGCTGATTTCTATGCATAGCTGCACCAGATTTTGCACTCTCCAGTTTTAGTAAACACCCCCCCCCCCCCAAATGTATGATGTGTGTTAAATGATGACACCCTCTGTTAGGTAATTGAGGCAAAACTATCAGCACCATATTTAATCCTTAAATTATCCTCCCTACGCTTGCATTTTAATTAGAATTCCTGCTTTCAGTGTTCCAAAATATGTTTTCTTTGAGGTGGTAGTTGTTTGTTTTGTCATTACGTGTGCAGTCAGGGTGTCTTATACTTCAACACAATTTCAATATTTACTCTTCACTTGGTCATTGTCCAGAGGTTACCTTGGAACTTTGTGTAAATGAAGAACATGAAATGAAATGAATTAAAAAGCCCTAGGTAAAAGGTACAGTGAATGTGGTATTATAACCTCCTTGCCTATATTCAGTTTGCTTAAAAATCATATGTCAGCCTATTCAAATCTGTGAGCAATCTCCGAAAGAGGGATTTCAAACAGCCTCAGAAGTTGGAATTGTTTGATGGGAGGATGAAAAGAGAGATATAAAATTATTGTCCTGTATTTCCCCTCGCTTCACATACTTTTTACAAACCCACTTTTTACACACCCGCTGTCACAATTTAAAAAAGAGTGTGGGCATCATCCCAATATCTATTGATTTATTTGTTTTTTTTTTGGTCAGCAATGCCCTTTTTTGTAAAAGCGATCCTAGTGGCTAATTAGCCACCAGGGAACCCGGGATTGCAGCCTGCGGTTTAGCAAGGTGACCATAAAGATCATGGAGGACCAGAAGGTCCCTGATCATCTCTATGGTCTAAGAAGGCGGAAGCAACAAGTAGTTTGTTGGTTTTGAGTTTACTGCTCGGGTGCTGGCCAGTAGAGCAGCCGATCAGACCGATCTGTGTAGACCCCGGATGTCTCCATAAAGAGAAACTGTCACTGCTTATTGGTAAAGCAACCCTATCCTCCCATGCTCACGCACAAATGCAAACGCATACATAGGTCATGCACACAAATGTTAACGGTATTTGCCCACACATGTGAGGTATTGCCGCAAATGGCATAGGGAGAGGAATAATTCTAGCACTAGACCTCCTGTGTAACGCCAAACTAGTAACTTGTAAAGGCTTTTAAAATGTCGCCAATAGAGTTTTTAGGTACCGTAGTTTGGTGCCGTTACGCAGGCGAATGCGATTTTAAAGCGTGATATTTTAGGTATTTATTTACTTGGCGTAACATCATCTTTTATAATTTACCAAACAATTGTCTATTATATTGTGTTTTTTGCATATTAAAATTCATCAAATTGTATTTTTTCCAAAGAAATTGTATTTCGAAAACCGCTGCGCAAATATTGTGTAACATAAAAATATACAACATCCACCATTTTATTCTTTAGCGTCTCTGCTTTAAAAAAATTATACTGTTTGGGGGTTCTAGGTAGGTAGGTTTCTAGCGAAAAAAAAACAACAAATTTTACTTGTAGGAAAAAAGTGTCCGCTTGGGAGGCAAGTGGTTAAAGATAATTAAAAAATAAGCTTGTAGGATCAAATTCTATTTTAACTGGGTTACAAAAAATATAACTTGTTGGGATATTTAACTTAGAGAAGAGACTTAAAATATTAAATCCAACCCAGAAATTTTATATATCCCATATGGTGGCCACATTACTTTTTTTTTTTTTTCTGTTTTAACTGGTGGTCTGACCAGTAACACACCTTATGTATTAGAAAACCTACACCCTGATGAGGGAGCAACAGAGACACCTTTGGATAGCAGCATTGTTAATCTGGGTGGAGGGTAGCGTTCGATAGGCTAGCAGATTTAGATGCACAAATTAAAGCCAAACTCCAGCTCACACTTTTTAAACCGTTTTTCCTTTTGGGATAAAGGTTTTACATAAATGAAAGTTGATCATTGTAAGCACCCTTATCAGTGGTAAATGGGGTGCCTCAACCCCCCAACTGCTAAGTCTGCAGGACAGCTTGTTCTGTTGAAAAACGACAGACTCAATGGCCAGATCACCAGGTGAAAATAAAAGAAAGAAAGACTTAAAGTGTTACTAAACCCAGAACCTTGTGACTTCTATCAGTTCCTAGTAAAGCTTGTAGGAGGCGTTTTCATTCTCCCCTGATCCTCTGTCTGGACATGTCTAGACAGTGCTGATTGGCCCTGTGCTGATCACATGCACTCTCCCAAGAAAAAAAAAAACTCTCTAGCAATACACACCAAACTGAGCATGCGCGCAGCCCATACCCTGGCTCTGTAAATATCAGGTTCCTTTTTGGAGACAGTGGAAGAAGGAGAATCAGAGAGACAGGATCAAACAGCCTTTATACACCATTTAAATGATTGTTCCACAGTGAGTATAACAAGGATGCTTTACTGCATTTACAGACTGATTTTATTGTTGTGGGTTTAGTAACACTTTAAATAGAAAACTAATGCAGCCACCACATCTAATAATTGGTAAGCTGCAATATAATAAATGTTTGGGTTTATTACCGCTTTAACTGCTTCCTGTCCACCCTATAGCCATGTTATTGCTACAGGGCAGCAGCTGTGCTCCGGATCACATGTATATAAACGTGATCGCGCTTCCGGGTAAGGGGTGCACATGTGCGCCACCAGTGGCTCGCTTCCGCTATGATTACTCGGTGTCCTCTGGCACCCACCAATTGTCAGGCAGAGACACAATCTGTAAACATGGGGAAGGGATGGAGTTTGTGTTCCTGCAAAGCAGGGAATGAATTCCAACTCTTCCCCTAGTAAAAGCACCTCACACAGTTCACATAAACACTGGTTAGGCACACATTTAACCCTTTGATCGCCCCCTGATGTTAACCCCTTCCCAGCCAGTGCCATTAGTACAGTGGCAGTGCATATTTTTTAGCACTGATCACTATATTAGTGTCATTGGTTCCCAAAAAGTGTCAGTGTTAGAATGTCCACCGTAATAACTGCCGACATTGCTAGTAAAAAAATGAATAAAAATAGCTAGGCAATCAAATATTACCAAAAGAAAGCTCTATTTGTGGGGAAAAAGGACATAAATTGTATTTTGGTTCAGTGTTGCATGACTAAACAATTGTCAGTTAAAGTAATGCAGTACCATATCGCAAAAAATGGCCTGGTCATGAAGGGGGGTATATCTTCCAGAGGTCAGGTGGTTAAAGTAGGTTTCCAGGCACAGACAAGTGCAAAAAAAATTACTTCTAGTCCGGTGTTCAAATTGAGCAGATCGCTACTCTCTACTGTACAATTCATTTTCTTTATGCCGAATACTACAGCTAGCAGTGTACTTTGTGTGCTACATCTCTCATACATGGAAATCTTAGTGCAATTTAGCCACCCCTTCCTCTCTTGGTCATTCATAGAATGCTTTGTGTTCTGTGAACTATTGACCAACTGTAAGGCATCTTCAACATTCAGAATCTAAGGTAGTGTTGAATACCTTCATCCCCTCATCCATGGTTCCATCTCTAACAACTACATTGCTACAGGACTCAATGACGAATGGGTCAGTAGGATGGAAAACCCGATGTGTGGTAGGAGACCAAGGCTTTTGACACTCCTGGAAATGTTAAACATTTTTCTATAGGCTGTAGCTCTGGAAGGCAGAGTAGTTTGTACTCACCGTTTGGAGGAGATGTAATTTTTATTATTAGTCTATCGCAAGGTTTCCTTTTCTTTGAGGAAAGCAGCAGAATTGCATTACGTAGACAAAAGGCACTTAATTTACTTAAAAGGTCTCTTAATACCTTAACTACATAAGTTCTTTAATACTCACACCACGGGGTTATTTCTGACAGTTTTAGGGCTTACTTTGGTATAAAAACCCCTAGCCATAAAAAGTTACAAAGGATTATTAATCAATAATAGTTAATGAGGGAATCTTGGTAATATATGTCCATAACTGGTACTAGAGATATGGTAAGACTACATGGGATACTTGGTACACACTATTTATAAAGGAATAAATATTTGACACAGAGAATAACCTTGACAGAATACGATTTTTCAAAGGTAAAAAACTGCTATTCATCAAGAGAACAAGAAAAAAAATCAGCAGGAGCTTTCCTGTGAGAAACACGTAGCATAAAATCACTTCCCTATAAAGCTGCGCTTATTGTGACACAGATTCATTGTGAAAAGAAAAAGGAGCAAAAATTAGAAAAGTCCATCCAATGTTATGTGCACCATCCGTCACCAAAAATTGAGTGATCTTGATTATAAACTTCCACCGTACAAAGTGCCTGCTTACCGGAGCGTATTGACCTCCTATTACAGAAGGTCAATCTCGCTTGTGGCTCATAACCCAGCCAGGGCCTTTGTCCTTCCAGGAAACTAATGGAAATCCACCTCTTGTAGGTACTCGATCTTATAGACTTTTTGTTGCTATTCTGAACGAAACTCTTTCATGATGTCCTGATTCCTGGCAGGGCAAGGTTTAGTACATTAACCACTTTCTATTTGTTTCACTTTTTTTTCTTTTCACAATGAATTTGTGTCACAATAAGTGCAGCTTTATAGGGAAGAGAATACTATTTTTACTGCCTGCTATTTTAAGATACTTTATTTTGAAAATAACCTTTTCTTTTATATAGGTTCATGAAATTTTAAATTCTGCAGAACTTCTTTGTTTGATGAGGAACCTTGTGGTACCAAGCCCTCTAACAGCTGAATGCATTGTAGCGACAAGTCCTCGTGTCAGGAATCCCACTGTTTGGGTTGGAAGCGGCAGCACTGATAAGGGACAGATTTCCTCCTTGAATTTAGTTAAAGGTGGACACACTTGTGAGGTAATTCTTCTTTTTTTTTTTTTTTTTTTTTTTTTAAATCTCAATATAAAGTTGACAGTGTCTCTCAAACAGCATGTTGGATGTTGTACTGCAGAACTTACATGAGGTGATAAAACGTCACATTATATCTTAAAGCTGCAAAAGCTGGTCTTCGTTACTTGAAAGTAATGTTTAAAATCAAATAATTCAAACAAAATGTATTTGATCTTAGCTGGAAATGTAGATCTATAAGGCTTATCATTCCATATTTGCATATATACCCAACAAAGTCAAGTTTTTTTGGGCAATAATGTTTGAATATTGGCACTATGGTCAGCTTAATAGAATGATACCACTGTAGTATGCGTGTTTTATGAATTATGTTTTTTTAAAAACCTTCAATATTGAATAGCAGCCCACAAATACTCAGAGCCTATACTTTGAGCCACTGCCTAAAATGAGAAAACCTCTAAAATTTGAATTGTTCATGTTTGTAACCACTTATTATATATGTAATTTAAAGCGGAGTTCCACACAGAATTTTTTTTACATCATTCAAGTCCATTGCCTATATAGACTTACCTTTGAACGAAAAACAAATTTTATACTCACCCTAAGTCGCTTGTTGCTAGGTGGTCTCTGTAATCTACCCCTTTTAGGTCCTAGGCTCTTCTCCTCATTTCCTGCTTCCCCTGGCCTCCTGGGAGACCTGACTCATCATTTCCCAAGAGTCAGTGGGCTTCCCTGTACTGTAAATTCGTGTTATTTCCAGGCAGAAATGACGCTATTTAAGGCTGACCAAGATCGAGGAGTGCATGATGGCTACCCACCATGCACTTCTTTCAGGAAGAGATGCGAGGATGGGCTTCAGATGCCCTCGCCTAAAATGTGAGAAGTCCAGCAGTAAGAGAAACAAAATTGTGATTACTAGGCGGTTTAATTACTAGGCGGTTTGAAAGTAAGGAAACAAAAGGTTACATCTATTTAGTATTAAAAGAGTGGATGGCAAAAAAAAATAAAAAATTCTGGGTGGAACTCCGCATTAAGGGAAAGCCTTCACTTTAGGTAACCTAAAGGTATGGTCCATGATGGCCTACAGGTGTAGTCAAAGAATTGTAGCAAATACCCTTTATATACAGCGGGTAAAATAGGTATTGAACACGTCACCCTTTTTTCTAGGTAAATATATGCTATGTGCTATTGACATGAAATTTTCACCACATGTCAGTAACAACCCATGCAATCCATACATACAAAGAAACCAAAACAAATAAGTTCGGAAATTAAGTTATGTGTAATAAAGTGGACCAACACAGGGAAAATGTATTAAGTAACATGCTAACTGAAATGTATTTTATACTTCATACTAAATCCTTTGTTGGTAATGACAGCTTTAAGACGCCTCCTGTATGGAGAAACTAGGCACATGCATTGCTCAGGTGTGATTTTGGCCCACACAAACAATCTTCACATCTTGAAGGTTCCGTGGGCCTCTTCTATGAACTCTGATCTTTAGTTCTTTCCATTGGTTTTCTATTAGATTCAAGTCAGATGGTTGGCTAGGCCATTCTAGCAGCTTCAGGCTACTTTCACACTGGGGCAGTAGCGGTAAATCGCCGCTAATTAGCGGCGCATTTACCGATATCATAGCGGTGCTACGATGCAGAGCGCTTTTAACCCCCAAGAAGCGGTTAACAAGGGGTTAAAAGCGCCGCCGCTCAGGGCTTCTGAGGCGGTGTACAGCCACTTCGGGAGCGCCTTCGTTTTCTTTCAATGGAGGGGGCGGTGTAAAAGCAAAGATGCGGCTTGCAGGACTTCTCGTCCTGCAAGCGCACAGCCCCAGTGTGAAAGCACTCTGGCTTTCACACTGGGGAGAATGGGGGGAGAGTTTTTCAGGCGCTTCACAGGCTATATTTTTATCACCGCAGCGCCTGAAAAACATTCCAGTGTGAAAGTAGCCTTATTTTCTTTCTTTGAAACCAATTGAGAGTTTCCTTAGTTTTGTGTTTGGGATCATTGTCTTGCTGAAATGTTGACCATTGTTTCATCTTCATCATCCTGGTAGATAGCAGCAGATTTTTATAAAGAATGTCTTGGTACATTTTTCCTTTCAGCCTTCCTTCAATGATATAAAGTTTGCCAGTACGGTATGCTGAAAAACAGCCCTACACCATGATGTTCCCACCTCCAAAGTTTACTGTTGGCATAGTGTTTTTGGGGTGATATGCAGTGCCATTTGATCTTCAATTATGGTGTGTATTATGGCATTTAAAGAGTTAAATTTTAGTCTCATCTGACTAGACTATATTCTCCCAGTATTTCACAGGCTTGTCTAAATGTTTTGCAGCAAACTTTAAACAAGCTTCAACATGCTTTCTCTTCAGCAATGGAGTCTTGCATTACTTATTATTTTCTTTGAAACATTTATAACTGCTAATTCCAGGTATTTCTGAAGCTCTCCACAAGTGGTCCTTGGCTCTTGGACAACTCTTCTGATAATTATTTTCACTCCTCTGTCAGAAATCATGTGAAAAGTACCTGATCGTGGCCGATTTATGGGGATGGCATGTCCACGTAAGAGTTCCGGATTATGGCTCCAACATTGCTCACTGGAACATTCAGAAGTTTAGAAATCCTTCTGTAACCAATGGCATCAGTATGTTTTGCAACAATAAGGTTGCGAAGGTCTTGAGAGAGCTCTTTGCTTTTACCCATCATGAGATGTTTGTGTGACACCTTGGTAATGAGGCACATTTTTGTAGACCATCAGTTGAGAATGAACCAGCTGAGATTAATTTGCATGGACAAGGGGCAGGATTGCTTTCTAATTACAGGTAGATTTCAGCTGGTGTGTTGACTTTCCATGCCTTTTTGCACCTCCCTTTCTTCCTGTATTTAATACTTTTTCCCTGTGTCATTTTATTTTATTACACATAACTTAATTCCTGAACTTGTTTTGCTTTCTTTGTATGGATTGCATGGGTAGCTACCGACATGTGGTGGAAATTTCATGTCAATGGCACCTTTGAAAATACATTTACCTTGAAAAACTGTGATGTGTTCAATACTTATTTTTACCTGCTGTATATGTATACAGTATATTATCTGTCTAAGCCAGTTCCCGATATACTTTCATTAAAAGTTAGTTTCAGTGCATCTATGATTTTTGCCAATAAGCTTTAAACTGGTATTAAACCCAAAACAAAAATGTAATATATTGCAGCTTAACAACCATTAGATGTAGTGGCTGCATTAGTACACAAAGAGTCACTCTTTCTGTCTCCTCTTGTTCTTTGATTCCTGCTTATTGCTTCACAAAAAGCAGACTGTTTTCCTGCAACCTCTTGCAGCTTGAGGTCACAAGGGGTTGGTCATCTCCTTTCTTTTTAGGAACTATTACAAGGATGTTCCAAAACTTATACAAGGACCCTTGTCCATTTATGTCCCATCATACCCTTCAAACATTACAATTACTGCAGTGGTTAGGCTTATGCATGGTTCTGTGCAGACCTGCCACCATGTGTACTGCAATAGCTAGACTTCTGCTTGGTCCTCTAAAGACCTGCCACTATATCTTTCATAAGAGGAAATTTCTGCTTGTAATAGCAAAAACTAGGGGATTTTATTTTCCCTATCTACTCATACATCAGTGTAGTCCTTACATTACTTAAAAAATCAACACCTTTAGTCACAGACAAGCTCCCCAAACACGAACGTATGTGGACCCCCTGGCTAACTCACTTTGCCCCTCCAGGCTTTGACATCTCACGGTTCCAGCCCTGAACCTCAGTCCTACAACCTTGCCTACTCATTACAGTCCAATATGTAGATCATTTGACCCTTTGCGACCGGTCCTCCCCAACCCTGTCTCCCTTTCTCTGTCTTTTTCCTCCCCTCTGTTCTTCCGTCTACTCCCCATTTCTTCTTTCCCCCACCTCGCTGGACTCTTATTCCCTCTTTCTTCCCTTCTTTCCTATGGAAACATTGATGTCAATCTCTATACACCAGGAAACCGCTAATCCCTAGGCAGGTTCTCACCAGACCCAGTTTTCCTCTCCAACTGCCAGTTTTGTCGGTGATTCCTAGAACCTACCATGCCTTTTTTATTTTCTTTTTTGTATTTTCCTTTTGACTGCCTTGGAAGTATATGTATAACGTTGGTTATCCCTGGTACCTTGAAGCAACCATTGTAATGCTTTTGTTTCCTGTGTTTCCTCAATAAAATATTTGAACCAGAAAAAAAAAAAATCAACACCTTTTTGGTGCAATTTTATTGGACCTTTAATCACGCCCTTCACATTCATATTCTAGGGTACCTTGGAGATTTTTTACTACAAGGCTCCTTTCCATAGGTAATGCATTAAAAGCCCCTTCAGGTCATCAGTTTAGTGTCATGGTCTAGTGCTAGAAATATTGTTCTTATTCTGGTGTGCACGGTGATATATAATGTCTATCATAATCAATGATTTCATGTGTTGGTGCCCCCGACACGTGTTAACATTTATATGTGTGTGCGCGGAGGGGGGGGGGATTTTATGTGCTTGAGTGTAACTTTAAGTGATTACAATTTAAATGCTTTTCTCATCACATGGGGGACAAAAAGTCCCCAAGATGTCTCACATGTGCACCAATTAATGTAATGTAGTGTATTATAGTGGGAGAGGGAGTTGTGGAAGCATTCTGGCATCGGATTGCTTCCGTCTGACAGCTAGAAGTCAACTTGTCAGATGTACACACACTCCTGGTGGCTGCAGCCACCAGGGGTGTGTGTGTAAAATCCCCCGCTGTCAGGTCCGCACAATGTACGAACCTGGCAGTGAAAGAGTTTGGGAATCCTCTGTCTTGTACTATCCTCCAAGAAACAGATTTTTCTGGGAACCCCATAAATGGATTTAAGTGTAATGTAAATCTTATTGTTGTATGTTAGGCTCCATTTACACAAACGCTATTTCAACCCCCCCCCCAACAATTTTTTTTGACAGCTAGAACCGGTGTCTAAAACTGCCATTTTGCAGCGTTTTGCATGCCATGTTTAGCCGCATTCGCGTCTAGGAGCGTTTTTAACATTTTTTTATTTATTTATTTTTTTTAAATGGAAACGCCTGTAAACGAAACGGTCCTAGACGCGAGTTACTGTGTTTAGGAGTGTTTACAAGCTGTTTGGCGCTTCAAATGCCTCTGAACTGGCGCCTGAGTTTACCAGCAGCAGTGTAAATGAGGCCTTATAATTCCTTATTGTTATGTTTTTTTTAAGATACAGTATTTTTTGGAGTTTTATAGAAAGAAAACAATGGAGTACAAAAAACAAAAAGAAAAGCAGACCTATACAGTGTCTCACAACTCTACAGTGTAGTAGTGACAAATTTGACTTTACATCAAGTATAGCATAGCAAGCCTAATGATCAGGCAACAGGGCAAACCAGTAGAGTATTAATCAAATTATCCTGGATCCAGAAAGGTCAAAGTAAGAATAAAGATCCAGCAGTCCAAAATCTTGTCAAACAGTTTTGCTTTTTCCTTAGTTCAAGGATGTTTATAGAGAGGGAGACTAGCATTAAAGTGGTTGTTAAGCCACTATGTTATGTTGATACCATCCCCTCTGTTGGATACCAATATGTGTCCCAGTGTCTGCTTTATAAAAAAAAAATGCAGATTTCTACTTGATTTCACAGCGCCTCCTGGTGCTGACGTGACTCCTCGGCTCTCTCCTCTCCCCGTCTGAAACTCCAGCAGACAGGGCCGAAAACTCCTGCTGACGTCAGCCAGGGAGGAGAGAGCCGAGGAGTCACGTGACCATTTTTTTTTTTATAAAGCACAGACACTGGGACACCTGTTATTATCTAACAAAGGGGATGGTATAAACATAACACAGTTTTATAGCAGTGGGGAGGGGAGCAGAATGGTGCTGGTACGAGATGACAGTCAAGGAGGGGAGGGGGGAGAGGAGCACAGAGGACGTCAGGAGAGCTGCGGATGACAGAGGCATGTAAACTGACCATGGTGTCAGGGCTCAGCAGCCATGATAAACTGTGGTCCGTTTAGAGGGGAGGGAAGAAACTGGCAGGATCAGCCAGGTATTTCAGGAGATACAGGAGACCAAATTACATAGCACAAGCACTGTGCTGTATAACATGCTTTAAGGGAACAGGATCTGTTATTTTTATTTTTTATTTTTTTTCTTAGGGTAACAAACACTTAACCAATTATGTCCAAGTATTGATCAAAGACGAGGGAGGTTCCTTCCAGGATGGTAAAATGGGTTTTTACGTTGAAAAAGAGGATATGCAGAAGCACCTTATTTTTTATGTATAATTATTTATGAACATGGGGGAGGCCATATTTCCTTAATTTTTACTAAGGCACTGATATATCTTTGATTTGTATGGTATCACAGTCTACACTCTGCTATACACTGCAGTAACACTCCACATCATGGCTCACATTTTACGACCTATTCATAAATTGCTGAAGGTGGTTTGGAGTCTATGGGCTATTCTAGCATTCTCCCTGTTTAAGGCAGCAGAGGGAACTCATGATTGGAGGATAGCTGGTCACATGACAGATCCCACGACTTGTCTCCTCCTCCCCCCTATCTTTCCCCACTCCTATTCATTTTAATAGTGCTAAGCCCATTTGTAATAAACATCACTGTGCTTTATAAATATGCAAAGTCTCCTTTTTACATCCCTGAGATTGCCATGGTAAAGACATACCACTGGTTTTCAAATTAAGCCTACAGCTTCTTATAATTGTCCAGGGTTATTGACTGCATGTTTGTGTGGCTGTATTAGAGAAGTATGACTTCAAGGATGGTTTTAGATGGCAGTAGCCACAACCACCATTTTATTACATTGTTTTTATTATTGTACAGCACTGCTGAACATGTTTGTTTTTTAAAGTGCAATTGCAATGATAAAATTACTTTAGGTCTGAAGCCTCCCTATGCTTACAAAACTAGATGCCCCAGATATATACTTATCTCCTGGAGTGAGGTCCCTCTGTGTCAGGCTAGCTGCTGTATTCACTTCCACTTATGCAGCTTTGCCATGTCTCTTTATGGGGAAGAATAGTTTGTCTTTGTCTTAAAACCATTTCACATTGAGGCGCTTTGTAAGCGATTTGGCACTAAAAAAGTGCTTAAAAAGCTCAAGAAAACCTATTTCCATTAAAATCAATGAATGGTTTATTTGGAGGCCTTTCACATTGAGGTGCTTGAAAACTGCCCATAAAATGCAGACCACTTTTGAGGCGCTTTACAGGCGCCTTTCGAGCGCTTTTGAAGTGTTCGAGGTGTGCTTTTTTGAAGGTCGCGTGACTCAAAAGCTGTTTCAAGAACCATTTTGAGGTGCTTTTCAGGAACTTCCCCTTCATTTTAATGGAGAGAGGTGCTTTTGCAGCACTTTTTTTAGCACTCCAAAGATGCTGCTTGCAGGAATTTTTTTCACCTCCCCACAAGCGCACCACCCCAGTGTGAAAGCATTCATTGATTTTTTTTTTTTTAATCAAATAGCTTTTATTGAGACATAAGCGAAAGGCACTTCCAACATAGCCGTATAAGCATGCAGTGCATACAGACCATGATAGTGATTTACAAAAACACACACATATACATATATATATATATAAATATATATCCACTATAACTGTATACTTTTTATCCACTGGCCACTCTCCTATGTAACCTTTTGCATACAACTTGAAAAAAACATATAAAACAAAAGAAAACAAGATAAGGGATAAAAGAACACCCCTCAAAAAAAAAAAAAAAAAAATTGACTCTTTTCCTGAAATGTTACACCTTACCCATATACACACAGAGATGAAGGCAATGCGGCCATAGAGCCCAAGTGTTGGTAGTGGTAGCCATAATGCACTTCACAAGTTATGGGTTACCATACATCTAACCTTAACATTACAATAACCTGTTGAGAACTAATTGTGGAGGAGTGACCCCTGGTGTGCCCAGTCAGCATTGCCAATTTTTTTCAAACTTTTTTGGAGATTTCCTGTGTAGATATGTATTCCATTCACGAATTAGAATGTTTTTAACTGTTTGTATCCGTTGTTTACTAGTTGGGGTCTGGATAGATAACCAATACCTCGCTATGAGTTTTCTAGCTAAATAGAGTAATCTGAGAAGAGCAGTGTATACAGAGGGAGAATATAATTCCTCATCCAGACTACCTAGCAAGCATGTCAGAGGATTTACTGTTAACTGTACCTGATATACATTATTAATGATTGTGATAACTCTGTTCCAATATCTAACCAGTTTGGGACATCTCCACATCATGTGAATGAAATCTCACTGGTGAGCCTGGCATTTAGGGCAAATGGGCAAATCTCTCCTACCCCACTTATGTAGTTGATCTGGGGTCCTATACATCCTGTGTAAAATGAATAGATGTGATAATTTTTGGGGCGCTGACACAGACACAAGGGGACCAGCTTCAAGTATTTGTTCCCATTTTTCCCCATCTATATGGCCGACATCTCTTCCCCATTTTTCTCTGCAGGACAGAAGGTCGGGGACCTGTATATGGGCTAACAGTTGTGTATAAGTTCTAGAGATAATTCCCCTTTTCTGTCCCCAGAAAGACAGATTCCAAAAAAGGGGACTCCACCAAACACAGAAACAAGATGTTCTTCTGACATCTGACAGCAGAACATAACTGAATATATTGGAAGTGGAAATTCCCCAGTAACGGGAATTCCTCTTTCAATTGCACATAAGATTTTAATGCTGCTTCATTAAAAATTTGATACATATATTTGACTCCTGCTTTCTCCCACTTTGCGTGGCCACTAAGTTTGGCTATCTCCACGTAAAATATCATCTGCCAGATAGGGGTACTTGAAAGGAAGCCAGTTATTCCTATTCTCTTCCTAATACTTTCCCATGTTTTTTTCAGTAAATGGGCGGTGGAGCATGGGCTGGGGCTACAGGAAAGCCCATCTCCATATGGGACAGAGCAGAGTATGACGTGTGTGGGTTAGTTAGTAGATATCTAGAGGGATCTGTTAATTTAGGTGTGTCCCAACCCGTAAAATGAATGTGGAACAGCCAATCCCCCTCAATCCTTGGGGTACTGTAGGATAGTCAATTTTATATGGGGTACTTTGTTTTTCCAAATTAGAGTTCTAAATTGGGAGTCTATGCGATGAAACCAAAAGTTAGGAACCCAAACAGGATTAAAAATGAAGGAAATATAGTAATTGTGGAGCCCAGGTCATTTTTGTTAATTAGCTCGGCCTGTCACAGTCAGTGGTAACTTACACCAAGCCACTCCTTTGTGTTTAAATTTCTGTAATAGGGGCTTCAGATTAAAATTGATATATTCGTTCAGGTCTCTTGTCACCATGATACCCAAGTATCGGAAAGATGTGACCACCTGTATCTGGGATACACACTCTGGCAGTGCCCTAGATAGGGCATCCAACCGCAACAGAACCGATTTTGGGCCAATTAATGGTGAAACCAGCCTATTCTCTAAATTGTTTGATGAGCTGTATCGCAGCCATCAAAGAGCCTGCAGTGTCTCCCAGATACAGAAGCACATCGTCCGCGTAAAGTGAGATCTTGTCCTCCCTTTTCCCCATCTGAAACCCACAATATCTGGTGATGCCCTTATCCTGGATGCCAATGGCTCCACCGCCAGGGCACAAAGGGGAGACAGCGGGAACCCCTGCTTGGTGCCTCGAAACAGAAAAGGCCTCCGACAAAGTGTTGTTGATTCTGATCCTTGCAGATGGAGCTGCATTAAGAAGCTCTATCCAGGAGATGAACTTTTCCCCCAATCCAAATCTATGTAGGACAGCCCATATGTATTTCCACTCCCACACTGTCGAACACTTTGGCAGCATGAAGGGAAAAAATTGCCCTATTTCCCGGGTTCTCTATTGGGATCTGAATATTGAGGAATAGCCTTCTAATATTTAATGCCGTAGATCTCGTTGAAATAAAGCCAGACTGGTTTGTATGTACCAAACCGGAAATACATTTTGCCAATCTATTTGCTAGCACTCGGGCCAATAACTTGACATCTGAGTTAAGTAGTGAAATGGGTCTGTATGAGTCAGGCTGCAGTGGGTCCTTTCCTGGCTTGGGAAACACCACCACAACAGCCTCGCTCATGGATGCCGGAAGACAGCCTGGCCTTAATGCATCATTAAATGTCTCAAGCAAACTCAGTAGGAGGAATTCACTGTATCTTTTGTACATTTCAATCGGTAGTCCGTCAGTTCCCGGGGTCTTACTGTGAGCCACTTGTGACACTGCTAAATAGAGTTCATCTAATTTAATTGGAGCATTCAGCATAATAACCACCTGGCGTTTAGCTTGTGGTATGAGACATTGGTCTAAAAACTGGGCAAATGCATCCTCAGTAGGATTTACTTTAGAAGTGTATACATCTTTAAAGAAATTTGTAAACACTGAAACAATTTGGTCTTGATCACTGATTATATCTCCTTGTGGTGTTTGTATGGTATAGTTACATAGTGAGGTTGAAAAAAGACACAATCCATCAAGTCCAACCTATGTGTGTGCTTTTATGTCAGTATTACATTGTATATCCCTTAATGTTGTGGTCCATTATGTGCCCATCTAATAGTTTTTTAAATTATCTATGCTCCCAGCTGAAACCACTGTTTGTTGAAGAGAATTCCACATCCTTACTGCTCCTACCGTAAAGAACCCTCTACGCAGCTTAAGGTTAAACCGCCTTTCCTCTAGTTTTGATGAATGGCCCTGTGTCTTTGTGTGCTCCCTTGCTCGGAATAGTTTTGTCCCTATTGTGGGGTCACCAGTACAGTATTTGTACATTGAAATCATATTTCCTCTTCTTCAGAGAGAATAAGTTCAGTGCTTGTAATCTTTCCTCATAACTAAGGTCCTTCAGTCCCTTAATTAGCTTTGTTGCCCTTCTCTGAACCCTTTCTAGTTCCAGGACATCCTTTCTGAGTACTGGTGCCCCGAACTGGATGGCATACTCCAGGTCCGACCTCACCAGAGACTTGTAGAGGGGGAAAATTATTGATTTATCCCTGGAGTTTATCCCTTTTTGATGCATGCCAATATTTTGTTGGCTTTGCTTGCCGCAGCTTGGCATTGCATGCCATTGCTGAGCCTGTCCTCTACTAGAATTAGGTCCTTTTCCATCCTAGATTCCCCCAGTGACTCTCCCCCTAGTAAGTAGATTGCGTTCATATTCTTGGTACCCAAATACATTATTTTAAATGTTTCTATATTAAACCTCATTTGCCACTTATCTGCCCACCCCTTTAATTTGTTCAGATCTTCTTGCAAGGTTTCCACATCCTGTGGAGAAATGATTGCCCTGCTTAGCTTGGTATCATCTGCAAATATTGAGATTGAGCCATTGACCCCATCCTCCAGATCGTTTATGAATGAATTGAATAGGATTGGTCCCAGATCCCTGGGGGACCCCACTTTCCACACCAGACCATTCCTAGTACTCCCCGTTTATCCCCACCCTCTGGACTCTCCCCTATAACCAGTTTTCAGTCCATGTACTCACCCTTTTTTGATCCATGCTGACAGACCTTAGTTTGTACATTAAGCATTTATGGGGAACTATCAAATGCTTTTGCAAAATCTACATACTACATACTACATACTACAAGGTCTATGGGCCTTCCTTTAACTAGATGGAAGATGATATCTATGTGTATAGTACCTTGTTGTGCCTGTGCTATCACTGCAAGTAGATGGCCAGTGTTTTTCCCTTCATTATAAAAAAAAAAATATATATTCTCAGCCGCATTGAGAGAAATCTGTTGGTATAATGCTTGGACCTCCAACCAGTTACGCTCCGACTAAGCACTATATTCTCCTATTCCTTTGTCTTGGTTTTGATTATGGAAATCTGTCTGATGATACGACCCCACATAAAAGCCTTTAGGGCATCCCACACTACCATGGGGCTAGCTGTACCTCGGTTCACTCGTAGAAATTCTGTAACTGCTTTTGGAATGGGATCCATTTCTGGGAACAGTGTGTACCAAACAGGGTTGACCTTCCATAATTTATCCTTGGCAGCTTCAGATAGATTTACTCGAATGATGAGGGGGGAGTGATCAGATATATTACAAGGGGCATATACTGCAGAGACCATTTTTATTCTGTGCTTAGGGGTTTCCCAGAAACATGTCTATATGTGACAAACCTTTGTATGATGCTAAATAGCATGAGAAGCATTGTACTGTGGGATTTTTGTTCCTCCCATACGTCTCTCAGGCACTAATTTAGCAAGGGGGGTAGAGCCACTCAAAAGTGCACCTCTCCTGTGCGGTGACGAAAGTTTGTTCAGCCCTTTATCCAGTACTACATTAAAGTCTCCCAATAACCATATTGGGATATTGGAGTGTGGAGCCATAAATTGTGCTAATTTATTCAGACTATCGGGAGAGAAAGGTGGAGGGACATAAATGTTGGCAATGATACATGGAACACCTGTTAGCTTGCATAATAAGAATATATATCTACCTTGGTCATCCACTAGGGACTGTATATGTTTGAAGGGTGTTGCGTTAGAGAACAATATGCTAAGCCCTCTGGAGTAGGCTGTATAAGTAGAGAGAAACTGAGTGCTAAATCGGCCGTGTTTAAGAGTAGATATTGTATTAGATTGTAAATGCGTTTGTAAACACACCACTGCCAAATTATAATGTTTTAGATTAGAGAACAAGCCACTCTTTTCACTCCATCACCCAGCCCCCTTATATTTCATGATATAAAATTACTCTTTGCAGCCATGAGTCATATAAAGAGATATTCAGCATAGAACATGCTAACATGTGCTAACAACTTATCTATAGTACTCTGAACCCCAAAATTAAAGGGAAACCAGAGAACAGCACGTTTCAAGAAAGTCCCCCTTATGTCCCCACTGAGCAGGAACCACCACTTTAGGCAACAAGAGACACCAGGCCTTGTGTGTACATGAGGGCAGTAGAGAGCTCCAGGAAAGGTGTGTTCCAGGCAAACAATCAAATAATGTACCCCATTGTCCCCTGCAACAGGCAAGGGTCATAACAGACAGAAAACAAAAATTAAAGAGTTCAGGTCCTCCCAAATGTGGCACCTCTGATAAATAACTAATGCCAAATCCAAAAGTTAACCAGAAGGGGGGAAGAAGGGGAGAAAAAAATCTAAAAAGGAAAGGGGGGAGGGGGAAACGTCCTCGCAGGACAAAAGGGTAAGGGGGGCCCCAACGTCTGTTTAAACTCCAATTCAAAGGAACTTGCAACTAAACGTATACCAACATAGCATTGTTGTCTTACATCTCACTTTCCTGCCTTGCAGGAGAAAATATGCATACCATACTGTAAATGTCTAGTAGTCCAAAGACCTCTGCAGAAGTTATTCTTCCTCAATTAAAGCGAGCTCCGCATTAAAACTGTAAAATTATCCATGCTTTTTAAAGGTGTGCTCCACTCTATCCAGCCATGCAGAAGCTGTTGCTGGATTCTCAAAGGAAATGTGTTTCATCATTGGCTGTTATACGAAGCTTTGTTGGGTAAAGCAGAGAGGTAACATCAAATTTTCACCTCGGTAACCTTAGGCCTCCTCCTTTGTACTTCAGCAGAAAAATCAGGATAAAAGGAGATTCTCATATTATCAATTTTCATGCGGTCGCCTTTGGTTCTAGTCTGATGCAGGACAGCGTCTGTCCTTATAATTGAGGAGCTTAAAGAGAAAAGGCCTCATGGCTCTCCTGGTCTAGGTGGCTTTGCAGGGACCCTGTGGGCCCCCTCTACTGCAAACATTTTAGAGAATGTGTCTTCACCAAAAGTATTAGTGAGCCAGCTTTCTATGAAAGCCACTGGGTTTTTCCCTTCTGCTTTCTCAGGAATTCCCACAGCCCTGACATTGTTCCGTCTGAGTGTGTTTTCCATATCCTCTATGCGGGGAGCGTTGCCTGATGTAAAGGATTGTACATGGTGCAGCTCCTCTCTGTAATGGCGCCACCTCATCTTCTACATTGCTCATTCTGTCCTCTAATGCAGCTGTACGATCACGCAACTTCTGCATGTCGTGTCTGACCATGTTGGTCTCCATCTTATTCCCTTTTAACTCAGAATCAATGCAGTAATTGCAGTGACTGCAGCCAGAACATACTGAAGTGTGGGCTCAGGAGCTGTCTCTGCACAGCTATCTGTGACCATGTCTGCAGGGGTAGGGACCTGTGTACTCATTGTGTCCCATGCGGCTGTCCCAGTCTGATCCTCAAGCCGGGAATTCTCCGGATTGCCTTCCTCAGCCACCTCTGCCTGGTCCTGTGGGAGGGGGGCTGCCTTGGAATAGTTATCCTTGTCTGTGAACTTTGCAAACAGCTTCATGGCCGCTTCTTTGGCAGAGCACTGGGAGCGGCCGCCATCTTGCCCCACATGGTCCGCCACCATCTGTGTTTCTTTTCCCCACTTGGACATTTTGTTGCTAGCAATACAGGTACCAGAATGTAGGTCTGGGTACTGGGAGTTCACCCAGCTAAAAAAGAACCATTGGACCGGTCACAGGATCAGGATAATTGAGCAGATCTTTGGCGGAGCTAGTGCCCTGTGCGTCCTACTCCATTAGCAGCAAGCCATGCCCCCTTAGCATTCATTGATTTTTAATGGAAATAGGTTTTCTTGACCTTTTCAGGCGTGTTTTTTTTTTTAGCGCCAAAGAAAAAAAACGACTCAGTGTGAAAGGGCTCTTATATAGAGCTGTAGCAAAGATGCAAGAAGTGGAAGGGAACATTGAAGGGACTGACTGAACTTTACACTCTCCATACTAGGAACCAAGTATCTGCAGGGTCTAGCTAGTCTATTTTGTAAACTGCTTTAGATCCCCTTAATGATGATAACAATCTTCTAATGCATATGTAAACCTTCTTAAGATTAGAACTGTTTTTGAAAATTTTAATACTATAAGTTGTTTTCTGTGTGCTTTGAATAATGTTCCCTTTATGCTGCTTGCAGGACTTTTCAGACAGCAGAATCCTGTGTCTTGCACTTGTGACTCTACCTGGTGAGAGAGAACAGTGGATTTTGGCAGGGACACAGTCTGGTGACATATTGTCTATGCTAACTGAAGATCTCCGAACAAAACACTGCATTCAGAAAATGCCTGATTCAATTACTTGCTTGTTGTTTTGCTGTGTAGTGAAGCAGAGGTATATTTTAAGTCATAATCTTGTATAATCTTATAATAATATGCAGTGAAAAACAATACTTGTCATTGTAAATGTTGCAACTGCATTGGTAAATTTGTTGGCGAAAGTGTGTACCGCATAAATTGCTACACATTTTATTATGTACTATTTACTTGTTGTGTAAGTGGAATGATTTGTGCATATATTCTTCTGAACCGCTATTGTGTTTTAACCCTACCACTGCCATAGCCATTTTTATATTTTATTTTTTGCACATGCTAAAATGCATATTTTAGGCCTGAAGATTAATTAAAACCCCTAAAACATCATGTATTTTCTGAAATTTTTGGGGTAAAATCTAAAAGATGAGGTTGTGTTGAATGCATAGATGCCAAACATGTCCACCCTCAAAATTCCATGCACCTTGTGAAAAAATGATTATACCCAAAATTATCCATAGGCAACATCTTTACACTTAATCAATTTAGAGTTTACCATGCCCATCAATCATTGCACGTGCAGTGATACCTAAAATGTATGGAACAATTGTCATTTTCGTACATAAAGAATGAAGTTGGCAGCGCAATCACGGGAGTGAGGGTTGGGGGGCCCGAACAGTTGGAGGCTGGGGACCCTTTGGGTGGGGGAGGGGCGGGGGAAAAAAGGGGGAGAGGGAGGGG
>BLSH010220957.1:468713-487231 GCA_018402905.1 Glandirana rugosa | reverse complement strand
AAACCCCTCCCACCTTGTGCTCCATAAAATCTCCCCCACCACCACTGACAAACAATTACGGCCTGAAGAAGGGGTTGAGCCCTGCAACGCGTCGCCGTCTCCAGCTGCCCATTGGACGAGAGGACCACCTGCATCTGCCCTGCACGGACCGAAAGGACGACCGAACGGTCGTTCGCGCCAAAACCAACCGGAGCCAGAGGAGGAGACGCC
The DNA here is from genome assembly GCA_018402905.1 of Glandirana rugosa. Taxonomy (NCBI): domain Eukaryota; kingdom Metazoa; phylum Chordata; class Amphibia; order Anura; family Ranidae; genus Glandirana; species Glandirana rugosa. The sequence goes on along the minus strand of BLSH010220957.1, from coordinate 487,021 downwards.
GGGAACCACCGACGCCGCCCCCCCAGCCCACCAGCGCCAGGCAGACCAGGATCTCATCCCAGCAGACATCCCAGCAGCCATCCCAGACAGACCAAAGGACAACCATAGCCAGCAGTGGCTGACACTGCAATGCGCACCTGCATACTACCATTGTGAGTAGTTTTAATCTTGTTTAATAAAATTGTTTTTTTACACTACTGCACTTAGAGGCGCACCTTTCTTGTTCTTTATTTTCGTACATAAGTGCACCTGTCAAGCGTGTACATATGGGCTTTTGAAATGTTTTCATATTTGCTGGGCTCCCTCCACTCTCTCTCTACTGACACCTTCCACAGACACCCAGGAGGGACAGATGAACCTGGTATACATTGGGGGGTAGTAATCAAACAGCTTTACAAATATGTCAGCTGTACAAATGTAAACAAATATGTTTGTGTCAGTGTTGCTGTAGACATAAGACACATGTCTTGAGACAAATTAGGATGTGTGCTCTGTATTACCTTAGATTTGATGCACAAAACTAGCACACCAGATTAGGGAATCTTATTATCATAATTATACAGGACACAGGCATAATATTCATACAAAATAGGTTATAGGAATGTATTTTTAGGTTATTGAACATTGGCAAAGCTTTAGAGAACACCCCTGGGTGCCTCCACTATAACGCTACTCCATTCCTTCCAAAGTTTTTTTTTTTCTAGTCTGAAGGTGATGGAACTTTTTTGCCCTTCACAAAGAAACTCACCCTTAGTTTATTATGTTGGTGCTATATGGTTCCAGGGCCTTGGTCCATTACTTTGAAACCCAGTCCATGAAAACCCCTTTGGGAATATGCCCACCGTGACAAGGGAAGCTCTCGGGCTGTTACTGTAAAAAAAAAAACGGAGCTATGTTTGGAATATTTTCACCTCACAGTGTAATACTTTTCAAATTTTACTCTGAAATCCAACCACTAAGAGCTCAGCCTGAGGTGGATGAGTAAGTGCTACATCACACAATTGGATGCATTCTTTAATGCTACTTTTACCTAGAGCCCTTATAAGGTATTCAGGAGCTTCCTCCAATGCTTTTGCCATGGCTGTTTACCTTGTACTTCTTACGAGCATGCTTACTCTATACTCTGCACTCTATTCCATGAGAACCACACAGGGAATACCCTGACTTGGAGCTGTGGCGGGGACCAAGGGAAAGGGAGCCAATGCAAACAATCAAAAGCAAATATTTACTCTGCCACAGGCTCAAGCAACACTCACCTCAGAGTGACAATCCGTCGGTTGCATTGGAGCAAGAACCAGCCCAAACACCGGTCTCAGCATCCGGTTCTAGCTCTATTTTAGGCATGCAACAAGCTGCCTATTTGACTAAGGCAGAATTCTCTGCATCTATGACACTTTTCCTATGACAGATTATGGCCTTAATACACCCATTTTTATCCAGGGCTCATAAATGCCACAACTCTTCTCCTGCTCTTGTTTTCTCAACTGGAGTTTTTGATCTTGATTTGCCAATCATGGTAGATGCTAACACAGAATGAAATGAAGAGGATATTGAGGGAAAATTAGAGAAAGCTGCAGAAGATTTTTTTCCCGAAAATTGAAAAGGAAGCTTCACGCAAAATGCTTGTGAATGTTGAAAAAGTCTTGGCATTGTGCATGCTGACTCACCAGGCCTCTTTGGGTACAAAACGCTGCAAAACATTACAACAATAGATAGAATGTACAGTCTGTGATGACCGGGTCACACCATATATCCCAAAATCTTTACTTAGCAAAGAATTAGGTTATCCAAATAAAGAGTGGTTAGTATTGCGCTAAAAGTTTCAGTGCAGCAGCAACATATAATGTGATAATAACACCAAAAATATAAATAAAGAAAAACAGTTGCGCTAAATAAACATTAAAAAATGGTGAAAGTAATAAGTGTATAAACTCCAAATTAAAATGAAAATGAAAGTAACGTCCAATATTGATTGGAAAAAAATCCTTTAAAGTCCAACACCAACAGTTAAGAAACTCTGTGACTTAATTCCAAAGTGGTTATTTAGGTGTAAAATGTCCTGAAAATCACTCCAACACCATGCAGAAGTGAAAGTATTGAGACTCGGTTCTTCCTTTAAAGCGACACAAGGGTGAAAAGACCACCACCGGAAGATAGTGCACCTCTAAGTTGATAAAAGGTACCCTTACCGGAGGTAATGGACTTACTATCGCTAGCAAGTCGTGAGCGCTGGCAGAAATATAACCCTCTGCGGGGTATCACACTCCAAAAGGTCCTCTCTTCCTAGTGAGCATACATCTGATAAGATAGACAGCCTACTCCAGCCTCTCTCCAACCGAGAATCTCATTCATAGGACACCATATAATTTCACTTCTGCATGGTGTTGGAGTGATTTTCAGGACATTTTACACCTAAATAACCACTTTGGAATTAAGTCACAGAGTTTCTTAACTGTTGGTTTTGGACTTTAAAGGAATTTTTTCCAATCAATATTGGACGTTACTTTCATTTTCATTTTAATTTGGAGTTTATACACTTATTACTTTCACCATTTTTTAATGTTTATTTAGCGCAACTGTTTTTCTTTATTTAAAGAATTAGGTTGATCCTGCTGTCTCTGTCCCAAATAAACACCTTAATGGAAATCTTGCAGGCCCAGTCCTGCAACCAGCTCTTGTTGCAATTTCAGTATAGCAAACTGCAGCTAACTGGACTAGGACACTGAACAACCAGCTTTGCCATGCCTTGCATTTCAGGATCATGCTGTAACACAACAATTGCCTTCTGCTCTACTTTCTGTGTAGATGGCCTGGAACATGTCATCAGACAAATTTCCACAATGGTTCTAATCTCCATTCAAATGCACAAAATCCTATGGCTAAAAGCTTGGACAGCTTAAGCTGCCTGTAAAAGGCTCCTCACATGTATGCCTTTTCAAGGAAGACATCTGTTTGATGAGGCACTTGACCATTTTATCATAGAGGTCACATGTGGGAATATTTTACTTCCACAGCAGAAGGTCCAAAAATGACCTTCCTCAGGAACCCTTAGCTCCTCAAAATGCATAGTACCTGTCCGCTGTAACCAGGCTACAACTTCAATACTTAAGCAGCCATTTCTTTGGGTGCAAGGCTTTGGCCACCAAACTTTCCCAAAAGCCCTCTTCACAATGAAGGAGTGCCCACACTCCTAAGAGCTTGGGACATCTGTTAGTTTGCCTCTCTCCGAGTCTCTGAAATCCCAGACTTTTGGGTTCAACTGGTGGTTTTGAAGGGGTACAAAATGGAGTTCAATATTCCACCACCTCAATACTTTCTTCATTTAAATCAACCAAACATTGCTCAAAGACCGTTACATTTACAAACTGCCTAGTCCCAAGGAGTTGTGCTATCACCGCCCGAAGACCAGTTTAGAGGACTCAAACCTGTTTATGGTACCAAATTGCATCCTATTCTGGATTTAAAATCCTTTAACTTTTCAAATTCCAATTTTGCATGGAATTTGCAAGGTCAGTAATTGCCTTTCTGAGACAAGGGAAATATGTGGCATCTGTGGACATCCTGAATGCCTATCTTCATGTTCACATTTACTCTCCTCATCAGCACTTTCTGCCCTTCGCATTGGCAGACAACCACTTTCAGTTTATTGCATAGCCATTTGGACTATTCACTGCTTTCAGAGTGTTTACAAAGGTCTTAGCTCATCTGCTAGCCCTGCTCAGAATTTGAGCATCCAAACCATGGCTTATCTAGATGGCAACCTTCTGAAGGTCTCCTCTCCCTTTCAGCTATCAGATAATGTCTACAAGAAAATTCAGATGCTCCAGGCCTTTGGCTAGGTGATTAATTTAGAAGAATCTGCTCTCAAGCCTTCCCTTCGCCTGGAATACTTGACTCCCAAGCAAAAAGTTTTCTACCAGAAAAGAAAGTTCTTTTTCTAAGAGCACATGAGATCCAAGAGACATCCCACATTGAGATTCTGCTTGAGAATTCTACGCAGTACCCAATTCCATCCAAAATCTCTTGTTGGCCTTGATAAAGCAGGCTCCTTCTCTGAATTTGCCAATGCTTTTGTCTAGCCAAGCAAGGAACTCTCTATCTTAGTGGATCACCACCTAGCCCTAACAAAGGGGAACTATTTCCTTCACTCTCACTGGAAAGTTATCACATCAGACACAGTTCTCTCAGGTTGGAGAGGAGTGTTCCAATCCCCAACAGTCCAAGGAACATGATCATTAAGAAAAGCCAAACTTCTCATCAACCTCTTGGAGCTCAGAGCAGACAGATTGGCCCTGCAGCTCCATCTGAAGGGACACCCAATCAGGGTCCAGTTGGATAATACCACAGTGATCACCTATATCAGCCTTTAAGGTGGAATCAGGAGTTTGTTTGCCTTGAAAGAAACAAAGCAGGTTATCTCTTGGACAGAAACTCAGTGTTCTGTGATCTCTGCAGTCCACATTCCAGGAGTGGACAACTAGAAGGCAGATAATCTCGGCCCTCTTTATGGCATCCTCCTCACTGGTAGGAACAGCTCTACAGCCTGAGGTGTGGCTTTGCAGGGCCCATCGTTTGGGAGAGGCATATGCTCCATTACACAGAATCAGACCCAGTGGACCTTAAATTTCACCATGGATGCCTTGAAGACTCCATAAGGCAGCTTTCACTGGTGTGCACCATGTTCACATGAGAAGGATTCTATAGGTCAAGTGCTGGTCAGTGAATCCAAGAAGAGTTCCTATTGTAAGCAACAGGCCTCAGGCTGTAAGTAAATATATACATTCTAGTTCCGTAAGAAGAGCTGAACTCCCAAATCCTCCAGGTCCAGGGGCAAGACGACCTCACAGTGCCCCCAGTCACGCTCAAGGAGTGTGCCCCCACTCATTCAATTGAGCACATCTGTAGGCCTTTGTGGCTGCCTGGACCCAGCAATTCAAAGACAACTTGGGCTGCAGTGTGGTTTCCAGAGTTTTGCTGCTTATTTTAATTGGAAGGGCTTGTATCACATGAATGAGTCTAGGAAGAAGGGTTATGTTTAAAGCATTACATCTGTCAAACTATGAGAGAGAATGAGAATTCCATCATTGGAAGAAGCTCAGCTTTCGATCAGTGTCCTGGAGCTTGGGACATTTTGGTTGCCTCTTCAAGCTTTGACCTTTCCAAATCAGTATTCGGTACAAAATGCCAAATACCAACTTATTAGGAAGACATTAGAAGGTGCGCATCTTAACCACTTCAGGTCTGCCCTGTAGCAGATTTACTGCTACAGGTAGGCACCTGTGTGCCAGATCACGTACATATATGTGATCTGACTCTTCCAGGTAAGGGGCGTACATACGTGCCACTGGCGGCTCGCTTCTGCTGTGATTACACACGTGCAGGTACCTGATGTCCTCCAGCACCCACTGATCATTAGGCAGAGAGGCAGAATGGTAAAATGCTTGTGTAAACAAGGCAAATCGCTGTTCTGACAGGAGGGAAGGGATGGAATTTGTGTCCCTTCAAAGCATGGAATACATTAATTTCTTCCCCTGGTAAGTAGCTCCCATTGTACACACAAACACTTGTTAGGCACACAGTTAACCCTTTGACTGCCCCTGATTTTAACCCCTTCCTAGCCAATAGTACAGTGTCATAATGTCCACTGCAATATCACAGTCCCGCTATAAGTTGCTGATCAGTAACATTACTAGTAAAATAAAAAGCGAGAAAAAAATCCCATAGCTTGTTTTCACTATACCTTTTGTGCAAACCAATCAATAGATGCCTATTTTTTTTTTTACCAAAAATATGTGTCAGAATACATATTGGCCTAAATTTTATTAATACATTTTATTTTTCAATTTTTTTTTATTGGATGTGTTTTATAGCATACAGTAAAAATGAGATAATAAATATATATATATATATATATATATATATATATTTATTTATTTTATTTTTTTCAAAAATTGTCTTTGTTTATAGCGCAAAAAAATGAAAAAAGCAGAGGTGATCAAATGATCAAATACTATCAAAAGAAAGCTCTATTTGTGGGGAAAAAAGGACAGAAGTTCTATTTTGGTACAGTGTTGCATGACCTCGCAATCTTCCAGAGGTCAAGTGGTTAGAGACACAAATCTGGTTCTGGCTTAAGCAAAACTCCAGATTCTGATCCTGACCGCCATGCAAGTCCTAGGCATGAAAAATTGTCAGGCAGACTTCCTTAGCTTTCAACCCCCAAAGGGTTTCCATCTGTCTGTCACAGGTGAGGGAAATAAGAGATGGACCTCTTGTTTCGTCAACAAACTGGACGGGTTCAGCGTCAGGACCAGAGATCCTTGAGCCTTTGCACTGGATGTTTTTGTGCCTCAGTGAAATCAGTTCAATCTGATCACTTTTACCCCTCTAAAGCTCCTTCCTTGCCAACTCCGCAAGAACAAGATGGAGAGCAATCTGTTCCTCATTGGGCCAGGAGGTCCACTATCTTGCGTCTCAGTTGGTAGCTTTAACAGGTCCTGAGGGACAGGGACCCATTGCATTAGGTCATCCCTACACTCTTGAAAGTTAGGAAGTTGATTTCTCGTACAATCTACCATCTCTCCTGGAAAGGGTACTTGTGCATGGTCATGGCTTGCAAATGCCATCCCAGGAGATCTGGATCAAAGTACCATCAAAGGCTAGTTCTTGGCCCTAGCTATTCTGTCTACAGTGCTTGCCTCTCACTCTTTAGTGAAAGCCTTTGTGCAGGGTGTTGCTCACTCTGTCCCCTTCTACTCTCCCCAATGACACATTAGGGTCTCAGCCTGGTTCTGTTGGCGTTAACCACCTTCCGAGTTGTTATCAATACTTAGTCAAGTTAAGTTCTTAGTGTTACACGGGGATAAGGTTGTCTTGAGGCCTAAAGCCTCCTTTCTTCCCAAAATGGATTTCTCCTTCCACCTTAACCAGGACATTGTTCTTTGCCTTTTATAACTTGCTCCAAAACATTTCAGTAAAATTTCTCTATGCTGAATGTGGTGTGCGAGTCTTCCTTTCAGCTACATCTTCTCTTAGACAATATGATTTTGACTCTGTCTTTCATGAGGGTGTCTGTACAGGACATGCTGCCTCTCATTCCACTGTTTCCAGGTGGATTAGACAAATTATTTTAGCCTATAGTCTAAAGGACAAGGTTCTATCCTTTCATGTATGGCACGCTCAACTTGATCTGTAAGTGTTTTATGGGCTTTTCATCATCAGACATCTGTTTCCTAGATTACCAAGACTACCATCTGATCTTCTGTTTGCATTGTAAAGTTTTACCAGGTGGATATTTATTTATTGCCAGTTTTGGTCTTAAGGTTCTTCATGAAGCTCTGAGTACTATTGAACCCTTCTCTTGACCCTTTTGTTTCATGGGCCTGTTAATGTTTGTTTGCTGTTTTGCTCACCCCAGTGTTATGCTGCTTTTGGGCATTCCAAGGTCTTTGACTATGTTTCTGTGTTCTGTAATGTACAAAAAAGAAAATTATTTTTTTAGTCTTATCTGTAAAATCCTCTTCCTAGAGTACATTACAGGACACAGGTCCCTTTCCTCTGCTTCTGAATGTGTCCAAGGCAGCTGCATAAGCATTGCTCGTAGACTGAGATCCTGTGTCCTGTAATGTACTCCAAAAAAGGGTGTAGGATCTTGAAATCCACACATTTGTTTCAAAAGGCTAATTTGGACTCTAAGATAAAGGTTTGCACTGTGCTTATGTTTTGTGGGTGTCGGGGACAGCCCCACACTGTATAGAGAGGAATGCGATTATTTAGTTTAGCATTGGACGGCAAGGTTTTGTTTTCTGTTTTTTTGTGTGTTTTTGACCTTGCAAATTTGTGACAATAAACCTGGCAAGCCACCAGATTTTAAAGAAACTGACCTCCATGCTGAATCTTTTCTTCTGAAAAGTGATCCCCATGAGCTAATCTCCCACACGTGGTGGAGTACAGTGACGGAGGAAATGTTGAAGGCCTTGCTGCAAGCCAATGCAGCACAGCGGGAAACCAACTGACAGGCCGCAGAGACCACTGCAGCTCAGCGAGAAGAGAGTCACCAGGCTATCACAGCACAACACGCAGCTCTGCAGGGGACCAACCTCCGGTTGCCTCCAGACAGCTCAGGAGGCAACTCAGCACGCCAATGCAGCTCAGCCGGAAAGCAACCTCTGGGTCGCAGAGGCCGCTGCAGCTCAGCGGGAGGAAAGTCGCCAGGCTATCATAGCACAACAGGAGACGAACCGACAGCGCATGCCCTGCTGGAGTTAAAGAAGGGGCCTGCACCTCCCGTGACATTGGAACCAAAGTTGGTACGCGCCTCTTACCATATGCAGAAGATAACTGCGGATGACGTGGAGGCGTACCTCACGACCTTTTGAAAAAGTCGCTTTTCGCGAAGGATGGGCAAAAGAACAGTGGGCGGGACTGTTGGCACCATTCTTGACAGGTGAACTCCAAAAAGCTTATTTCGATCTGGAAACAGATAAGGCCCAGGACTATGAGACTCTAAAGGCAGAGATACTCGCATACCTGTGGGTCACCGTGGCAGTCTGGGCCCAACGTGTGCATCAGTGGACCTACCACACCGACAAGCCAACCCGTTTGCAGATGTTCAACCTAATTCACTTTGCCAGGTCCCCAGATTGTGGAGCGCGTGGTCATGGACCACTATCTACGGGAGCTCCCTGCTGCTTTGAGGACATGGAGCAGCCATGGGGACCCCAAAACTGCAAGTCAACAGGTGGACCTCGTTGAGAGATAAACATCTGCTGAGGACTTGTGGCGCCCATCTGTGTCCCACTCTAGATCTGGAGACTGGCCAAAGAAGCCAGGAAGTTCTTGGGGACCCTTGAGAGCCCTGGGTATAGAACATATACAGTGCTACCGATTCCATGCATTGGGCCATATTGCTGCCAATTGCCCCCTGAATGATGAACCCATGCAATGTGATTATACTTGTGTGAATAGACACCTTTCTCTTTTTGCACAGGTCGCATATACAGCATCATGTTCAAGTCGCATGTAGAAACAAATGTGTGTGATTTTTGTTGATGGGAGACCAGTCACTGCACTGCTTGACTCGAAAAGTGTGGTAACATTGGTAAAACGCAATTATGTAAGTTCTCAGTGGAACACCGGGCTGGAAAGCTCCAAAATAATGCCAATGGTCTTTCCCTGGCCCACTGCATGGTCAGGACAGATGCTCAGCCCCGGGGCTTGAGCAGAGGGTAGGGATGATATGTGACGTTATGCGAGGCGCCGTAATGTATGGGCAATATTGTTGCCTTGCATGCGATTATTTTGAGGCGACTAGCGAGAGTTTGACCCGGGTTTTGCCAGCCACCGTGGCAGGGCAGGTTCCAGCCCAGTCTTTCTGGTCCACTCAAACCCCTCTCCACCTGCATTTAATGACCAGGAAGACAGCAGAGGAGAGCTCTGTCCTGGATCTCAGAGGGAGAACGCTTAGTGAGCTCTGTGTGCTAATTTGGACTCAAAGATAAAGGTTTGCACTGTGCTTATGTTTTGTTGGTGTCGGGGACAGCCACACACTGTATAGAGAGGAACCCGAGTTTTGCGTCGGACGGCAAGGTTTTGTTTTCTGTTTTTGACCTTGCAAATCTGTGACCATAAACCTGGCAAGCCACCACATTTTAAAGAAACTGACCTTCATGCTGAATCTTTTCCTCTGAAAAGTGATCCCCACGAGCTAATCTCCCACACAACATAAATGTTCCAGGTTAGTGACTCAGAAACTGTTGAAACTAGTGGGACAGTGTAAAAGCCAGACACCCAGCCTTTTAAAGAGAGGTGAGAAATTACAGCCTCCATTATTTATCTTGTGCCAGTTTTCTTTAATAGAGGTTGCAAGAACACCATAATAATATCAAACATGTTTTTTTTAGTCCCCACCAGTCACCAGGTCTAATTGTCCTTAAACCTTTATATGAGGCTGTACAGCACAGAGTACAAAAAAAAATCACATTTCCTTTATAAAGAATTGGAGGCTTTTCTCTTCTTACTGAACAAATGCTTCTTTCATTTAAATCTTGATTTTATTTTTAAACATATTTAACCTAAATGTAAATATTTAGCGTGTGTGTGTGTTTGCTGGAGTATTAATATTCCTTCCTCTTTTTTATTTTTTAGCCAGAAAAAATACTTTCTCTTTGTTGGTACAGCAAATGGCCTTATCACAGTGTTTGATGACGCTGCAGTGAAGGTAATGTAACTAAATATTTTGATGAACTGATAGGCAAAACTATTTCTTTTTTGTTCATTGAGGGACACGTAAGAAGAACTTAAATCTTCTGGTTATACCACCGCATTGAGGAGGATTGGGCACTAGCAAAGAAGAAAAAAATCTAGGCCAGCCCTGGATTAACAACCTCTCTTACTATCAACCTCTCATAGCTCCAATAAGCCTTAATTGTGTGCTAGTGTCTGTAGGTAATGTATGTGTCTCTCTGTGTCTCTTTGATATGTTTCATGGGTTCTGTTTCCATAACTCCTGTTCTTACAATCCTGATTGGGTAGAGATGGGCCATAAGGAACACCACTCCTCTCCAGAGGGATTACTGCTCTGAACTGTATAGCACCCTGCCAGTAAGGTCAACATGTACACTGTGTAATGAAGAACCCTGCCTGTAGGATTCAGCACCAACTTGCAGGCCATTCACGCTCTTGTATGTGGGGTACGTCCCTCTTGGCCTGCTTGCACTAACGACCATAATTAGGCCGCATACAAGTACGGCTAGGGCCTATAATGTCTTCCAGTTGGTGTTGGATCTTGTGGAAAGCAATCTCCAGCATAGAGTGTACCCGATAACCTTACTGGCAGGATGGGTCCAGGGCAGCAATCTGGAGGGGAGTGGAGTTTCTGAAGACCCTGGGGGTCGCACATGCCGTGATGGGTGCAGGTGTCTCTGATTGTGGAACTATTTGGCAGATTCCCCTAAGTGTTCTCTGTAAATTGTCGGTGTACTGGAATGGTTTTGGATAGTTTTTGTCTGGACAGTGCTTGAGGCTCCATACAGTGGTGGAAAAGTACTATGGGACACTCAGGCACAGAATGCACATCATCATGTACTTCTGCCACTGCCATTTTACAGTACAAGTGCATTTTAATCTCTGACTCGGCACAGCATGTAACACTGTCATATTGCTCTGAAAGCCGCTGTGCAGTGCCTCTGCTCTGCTCCACAGTTGTTGCAGGAATAGCTCTACATTTTCCTACTCCAGGCACGGCAAGTATTGGAACGTTACTAATATAAGTGCAGCACTAATACCCTCACAAAGTTATTTGCTATTACTGCAGGACCCCCCCCCCCCCAAAAAAAAACAGCATTTCCAATATTACTTAACATATATGTGACTCAAAAAGTGCCAAACATTGACTTAATATAAGCAGTCAAATGAAAACCTGAATATAAAAGTCCCAATTGCACAATTGTGTGCAAGTGAAATCCAAAAAGGTTCTTCCAATCTGTATAATCCTCCCAGTGATATCCGCACCATGACAGTGCTGGGAATGAATGGTTACCAGAAGGCAGTGGTCCCGAATGCCTGAGTGGTCATAAACCATATGGATGATGTGTTATATTAACACTTTTTACATATAGCACTCCATTGGTTTCCATTGAAAATAGCATCATAGGTAATATATGTGGAGAAAAAAAAGAATGTGAATGCTTCCAACTGTGTAAATCAAATTAATATTGTTTATTAAAAAGGGTTAATAAGCACTCTTGTGTTATATATATATATATATATATCAATATAGCAGCAATAAGAGAGAGCCCCCAGGACCTGGCTTGCAAGTGTGAACATATGTGGTGACATCAGCACGTCTAGCTCCGTCCATGGTATTCTGTCAGATGTGACATCATCAGGGGCACCTGATGACGTCACATGATGAAATGCTTTTCGGAAGAGCTAGTGTTTTGGTTGGCTGAACCTCTATGCTGCAAGCCAATTGAGTGCCTGCCCCTTAATAGAAAATGCTTGTTTGGACCAAGGCGAAGGATCACTTTTGGAATCCAAGAAGAGTTTGTTTTGTAAGAAATCAGCCTCAGGCTCTAAGCAAAAGTCTATATCCCAGTTCTGTAAGAAAAACTGGACTCCCAAGTCTGGAGGAAAATGCACCTTGCGCTTACGGGCCACCTGGACTCCAGGGTTCCCAGAAGACTGGGTCTGCAGTGTAGTATCCAGAAACTACAAAACTACAAACTGGAGTTTTGCTGCTTTCATGTTATGCACTCAAGGGTGTTTTTGAATCCACAAAAAGAGCTTTTTTTTTTTTTTCCAAGCCTAATTGAGATTTAGCCTATTTGGACCTCAACGGTCCCAAAAGTTCTTAAATGTACAGAAATTGAGGATGGAGTCCGCCCAGTCAGTGATTACTTTGCTTCATCAGGGGGACTTCCTGGCATTAGTTGATATGAATAATGGTTTCTGCATCTAGCTGTGATTGCCATTATCAATTTGTGGTGCTGCCTTTTAGCCTGTCCATGACACCAAGAGGGCTTACCAAGGCATTGGCTCTGGTTCTGGGGTTGGTGAGGACTCCTGTATTCCCATTGTAGGCTACCTGGACAATCTGCTGCTCAGGGAGTAGTCTGCTCAGAAACTGACATGAAATTTCCAACAAATGGTACAAGCTCTAGAGCGGTTTGGCTGAGTACTAAACCACCAGAAGTCAGCCTTGCTTCCAACACAATGTCTGGAGTACTTGGGTTTAGTACTCAACATGAAGCAGGCAAAGGTACAGAAGGTATTGATTCCATTGGAAAAAAGCCTGTCACTTTGCGCCTAGATACAGTCCCTGTCAGCCAAAGCTGGGGCATACCTAAACTATCAAAAAGGAACAAGAAGTCGAAGAGCTCAGGAAGAATCAGACCTGATCTTGTCATGGGCAGCTTTTCCCATACTTGTTCTTTTTGCTGTGCAAGTTACAGCAGACAGATTTTCTCAGTCAATAACAACTGAACCTGCGTGCATGAGCATATCACCCAAAAGTGTTCACATAGATTTTTCTATGGTGGGGGCACCAGGTGTGCACCTCTTTGTGTCCAAGTGAAGCCAAAAACGAAACTGTTTTGTGTCCTGCAACAAGGATCCTAAAGTGGTACAATAGATGACCTGGTGACTCCTTGGAATTAGTTTTCCTTAATATATGTTTTCCCTCCCCTGCCTCCCTCCCTTTGTTTCTTTCAAGGGATAAAAGTGGTGGTCATTTTGGTAATTCTGATGGCACATGCCTGGCCAAGAAAAATGTGGTATATGGACACCATAAACCTCTTGACAGATGAGGCGTGGGCTCTTCTATATAAATATCATCATATCTGCTTTAAAGTTATTGGCTTTATCGGCATGGCTGGTAAAACCCAAGTTCTGAGGGATAGGAGCGTTTCTGACTCTGTAGTCCCTACCCTCCTCAAGGCTAGAAAGTCAACCTTCAGGAAGGTGTACCATCGTACATGGTGTGATGCTTGTAAGTTTTTGGTCCCCGACAGTATGTGTGGCTTTTCTCCAGTCTAGTGTTGAAATACCTTAAATTGATTTGTCAGCTCTTTTCTCGCGCCTGTGATATTAAGGGCAAGGTTCCTGCTTTCCCATTCAAGACCCATTACACCAGGAGTTTCAGAGCTTCTTCTGTTCAAATTTGTAAGGCTCCTTACTAGTCTTTTCTTAACATGAAAAGGTCTTGCAGTCAGCTTTGCAGTGGTGTTTCCCCATTCTGTTTTGGATTTTTGAGCATGCTGGTCTTGTTTCTGTCTTGGCCTCTCCTCATGGTCAGTGCTTTGGGACATCCTAAGTAGTCAAGGATATGAAGTCCACTGTGTCCTGTCAGTTAATAAATTAGGATTTTTGGTTTGCTTACTGTCTTGAGCAATTAGAGTCTATGGTTTCTCAAGGAGCCTAGCCTAGCAAATAGCCTAGCCTTCTATAATTTGCCTTTATACTGCTTACCACACTTTTGGCTGCAGAATGTCTAGACACTGGGCAGTTTGGCTTTTCTGCAGGTCTCTGGCACACTATCCCCTTAACTGGTTGGGGTCTGCTTGCAACAGCGCGTCCTTTGATAGTGACGATGCCAGTAACGTGGAGTCATGTTGGGCTCTGTCCCCTTCTCAGAATCCTCCCAGGGTTTATTGGCTATTGCTGTGCCTGATTTCTTCTCGGAGGTGGTTTTTACTACTCATGCACAGTTTTATCTTGCAGATTGTCCAGCTTATCTCTCACCCTGAGTACAGAGGCAAGCAACTCGTCACTGCACCTTCCCCTGCAAATTCATTGCGTGATCTGCCTGTGACATTGGCCGCTTCCAGGCCTTGGGCTGTGGAAACTATGATTCTCATGTTGTGGACTAATGAGCTCCCCTCTTCCGGAAATAGTTATTGGATATTATTCATTTAGTGTTCCACACACTAAAACTGGAAGTTCTGCCTGCCGCTTCTACTAATACGGTCTCTCCTGAGGCCTCCCATACGTTCCATTTAGATGCTATTTTTTTTTTTAGTTGCTTCTGTATGAAGCTTAGAAGCCCAGAAAGAATTTCTGCATCTCCATAATGCTTTTTAATGCTGTACCTTTTTGATGAGGAGTTTGACAGTAAGTGGTCCATCCCAGCTGTGCATAAAGCCATCTCTCTTACTGTTCAGGTTGAGGATTTCCCTTCATTAAGGGACCCCACTAATAAGAGACTGGATCGTACAGACAGGGTTAGCTATGGCAAACGTCAAGTTTCCCCTTTCAAGGTAAGGCTCACTCCTATGGGGCTGCAAGTGCCTCCTGCGTGTTTAGGTATCAGGCTTATGTTTCCCAGATCTGGAAGGCTGCCTCCTGGTCTTCAGTTCATATGATTTCAAAGTTTTAACGGTGGATGTTGTGACCTCTTCTGGTGCCAGCTTAGGACATAAGGCCCTTTAGCTGTATAAGTTGCAGGCAGACCCCCAGTTCCTGTTTTTGTATTGGACCTGTTAGCAGATTGCTGTGCTGCTGAGCGGCTTTGGTCATCCTGAAGATTTAAGGCTTCTTATATCCGTAAATTGATGAGAGAGAAAACACGATTTGTTTACTCATCATAAAATCCTTTTATTGTTTGCTCTTCATAAAATCCTTTTATGGTAGTCCCTTAAGGCACATAGGTCCCACCCCTCCTTTTTATCATGTTTTTGATACTGCTTTGCTGCTAAATTGAAGCATGTTGGTAGGAGTGGTTATGCCAGTAAAAGCAAGTAAACTTTGAGTTGTCGCTGGTGTAGGACGGGGGTTTCATCCAATGGGTACAATTGATCTGTGGCAACTGGCTAAGATGGGCATTTCCTTCTTTTTGGGGTGGTTTACCATTATTTCCAGTTTGGCCTTTTTACGTACAAATTAGGAATTTGATAATATGTTTGTTCTTTTTTAGTGTCAAGATGTGAGTCCTGTGAAGGTACTTAATGTTGGAGATATCAGCACTCCAGTGATGTGCCTATGTGAATCTACATATTCATCTGAAAAAACTGCTGTCTGGGGGATCTGTGGAACAAAGATCTTGTCTCTTTCCAGTGATTTAATTATTCAGAAGACTATTGAAACAAAAACTGCTGCATTGTAAGTTTACATGAAGCTTTTTTTCCTAACTTCTTTATCTTTCATTAATTTGTTTTTTAATAACCAGCAGAAAATAACAGTGCTTTGTTAGTGATACAAGTTGTTCTGGGACTGTAGCAAATGAAAGTATGACTGTTATAAAGCTGTAACTGTATGTTTGGTACAAGGTTTCATGCACTTAAATCCCTGCATTTGGTAACAAAGTGTGTTACATGTTATGGTAGTCCTGATAAAAATGTAAGTATTCGGCTTAATGTACACGGGACGTTTTAAAAACTCTCCTGCACATTTTAACTTGACAAATAGTAACCGACGTTTAAAAACGTCAGTTTTGCCGCGTTTACATGCGTTCAGAAGCTTTTTTTTTTTTTTCAAATAGTCAAAAATGTATCTCCATAAAAAATGCCTGTAAACGAAACATGGCTAATGCTAAACGCGAGTTATCACGTTTATAGGCATTTATAGGCTGTTACAGGCAGTTAGCGTTTCTTTCAAATGCCTCTGGACATCCATCCTGAACGCATTTTTTCGAAACTCAACTGCCTGGAAATGACTATAAACAACCCTCTGTATATGTACTGATAAGATGGAGGAGAGTTTAGGGGCAGCTGAAAAAAAATGCCCTACTGCTCCTAAGGCTCCATTTACACGGGATGCTATATCAACCTCCCCTGAATGATTTTTTTTTGACAGCTAGAAGCCAGCGTCCAAAACGGCTGTTTTGCCACATTTTGCATGCTGCGTTTTGCCGCGTTTGCGTCTAGGAGCGTTTTAAAAAAAAAAAAAAATATATATATATATATATATATATATATATTTTAGAATGGAAACATCTGTAAACAAAACGTTTCTAGAAGCGAGTTACCGTGTTTAGGCCCGTTTAGCGGCGTTTACAAGTGGTTTGGCATTTCAAATGCCTCTGAACTGGCGTCTGAACCCATTTTTTTGCGTTCCAAAAAAAGTCTTTAAACTCAACCAACTGCTTGGAAACGACCTTAAACGACCCTGTGTAAATGTACTGATAAGATAACATAGAGGAAACATAGAGGAAAGTTCAGGGGCAGCTGAAAAAGATGCCCAAATGCCTCAAAACGTCCGTTTACCAGCAGCAGTGTAAATGAGGCCTTATTGTTTTATATAGCTTATGTAAGAGTCTTAGTAGAAAGCAGTGTTTCATATGCCACCCCGCTTTTGTGGTTTTGTCTGTTTGTGTGGCTGTGGTAGGAAAGGAACATTATAAAGGAACTGAAACAATGTCTGGGTTCAAAATACATATAAAGCAAAGGAGATGCTTAACGTAATTGTAAAGATATATATATATAGATATAGATATATCTATATATCTATATATATATATATATATATATATATATATATGTATATATACATTTTTGTAAATATTTTGTAAATATTTTATTATAACTTTTCATGTGACATTACTGAAGAGATTACACTTTGCTACAATGTAAGGTAGTGAGTGTGCAGCTTGTATATTTGCTGTCCCCTCAAAATAACTCAGCACACAGCCATTAATGTCTAAACAAAAGTACACCCCTAAGTGAAAATGTCCAAATTGGTCCCAATTAGCCATTTTCCCTCCCTGGTGTCATGTGACTCAGTGTTTCAAGGTATCATGAGTGAATGGGGAGCAGGTGTGTTAACTTTGGTGTTATTGCTGTCACTCTCTCATACTGGTCACTGGAAGTTCAACATGACACCTCATGGCAAATAACTCTGAGGATCTGAAAAAAGGAATTGTTGCTCTACATAAAGATGGCCCAGGCTTTAAGAAGACTTCCAAGACCCTGAAACTGAACTGCAGTATGGTGGTCAAGACCATACAGCGGTTTAACAGGACAGGTTCCACTCAGATCAGGCCTCACCATGGTCGACCACTTTTGTGAGACACTGTATATATTTATAGAAAACAAACATGTCATATTTACTTGCTTCGTGCAATGGTTTTGCACAGAGCAGCCATATTCCAGCACTCATGGATTGTTCCCCCTGCCAAGTGTCCACCATAACAAACCACCTTGCTACGGGGGCACTTGTGCAGGCTCGCTTGCGATCCACACTCTGTGCACTCATTGAAACACAGAATGCGGCTCGGCCCCGCTCCCTTCTCACTGGCTGTGATTGACCACTGGTTCCCGCTGCTATCTTTAAGCTCATGAGGAGGGAGAGAGCAGCAGCTCTCATGCACAGCGCTGGTTCAAGATTGAACTCAAGTAAGTATAAGGGCTGGTGGAGCTGCACTCAGAAGGTTTTTTACCTTAACCACTTGCCGACCGCCAACCGCTGGTTGACGGCGACAAGGTGGTTCGTTATCGCAAATCGCCGTCATACGACGGCGGCTGCGATAACGCGCACTGTGAGCACGCGCGCGCCGCCGGAGGCGCGCCCGCGCGCTCGTTGGTCGCCAACCGCCAGCCGTTCACCAATTCCATTTTTTGGAAGACTCACGTCGAGGTGGTCGGGAATATGAATGAACTCAAGTTAGAACTTGGTCGCGACACGTACTCTCGACGACGAGAGAGGGAGGAGTACTCGAATTTCTATCGTCGCCCTTGGTCACCAGTTAGTGTCGGTCACTCTTCCCTCGCCCCGGCTCGGCGTAAGACACAAAGTTACTCACGTGTCTCACACCTAGCGTTCGCTCGGACGTGTTCACGGGGGCATCGTTCCACCAAACAATACCACCTGTGAAC
>BLSH010220957.1:450208-466045 GCA_018402905.1 Glandirana rugosa | reverse complement strand
GCCCCCCCCCCCCCCCGAGATCACCCCAACCATGATGCATTATATAAGTTATGGCCCCTAATTAATTCCTTTTCCCAGACATTCGCCCAAGTGTTCATCCCAGATAAAAATATCTGTGTGGATGAGTCCCTCATCCATTTCACTGGCCGACTGCATTTCAGTACATACCCAGCAAGAGATCCAGGTATGGCGTAAAACTTAACAAGTTGTGCGATCGAGCCACTGACTATGTGTATTCCTTCAGAATATACAAAGGTAAAGACTCCCAACTCCAGCCCCGTGATTGCCCCACATATATTGGAACCAGTGGGAAGATTGTCTGGGAGCTGGCATACCCCCCTTTTTGGAAAAGAATACCACCTATACGAGGATAACTTTTATACCAGCCTGCCCCTATTTCGCCATCTATATCAAAAGACAACCCTGGCCTGCGCACCTTCAAGGAAAACAGGAAGGGCTTCCCACAAAATCTCCTCGCCCAAAAGCTACAAAACGGGGAATTTCCCTTCATGAGGAATGAAGAGGTATTGGCCATGAAGTGGAGGGACAAGAAAGATGTCCACATCCTCTCCACTATCCAGGTGACACCTCGGTGGAGATCCAAAGAAGACCTGGCCCCGTTGTAAAGCCCAAGTGTGTCCACGACTTCAATCTATTCATGGGGGGTTGATTTAAATGACCAGATGGTACAGCCCTATTTATCTACCCGTAAGTCACGTTTTTGGTATAAGAAAGCCGCATTTCATCTTTTTCATATGGCCATGTATAATTTGTTTGTGTGTTGCCAAAGATAGTCCGAAAATCAATCCCTCACCTACTTCAAATACATTGAAAAAATTATTACTGCCCTCATTTATCAGCAAGGACCTGTCCCAGAAAGTATGCGCTCCGATAGTGTGAGTCGACTCCATGAGCAACATTATCCCTTCTTCCCCATCCCCCTCACAGAATCCGGAAAAAGGCAACAGAAGAGATGCCGTGTATGCTCCAGAGGAGGAGTCAGAAGAGATACCACTAAATTATTGCCCAGACTGTCCCTCCCAACCTGGCCTGTGCCTCGGACATTGTTTCAAAAATGATCATACACAAATCACATATTAGTTCCCCATATAGACTATAGACTGCCATTTCAAATACCTGTGTGGACCATTTGCTTGCTACCACGTTATCTACCCTGGCCTGTTTACCGACAATGTCTTTGCATGCCGTTTAAAACCATGTTTCTGACTTCCACGTTAACTGACCCTGGCCTGTTTACCAAGGATGTCTAGCCTGCAGTTTTAAACCACATTTCTGACTTCCACGTGCACGACCTCGGCCTGATAATCGACCATGTTTTTGCCTTCCACTTGGACTGATCTTTTACCCTTATACATTAGTACACAGGGGTCTCACATATGTGAGGGGCTCCAGAAAGCGTTCTGAGTAGAGAAAACCAGTTTTTAATTTTCTGTGTTACCAGAACAGGGTCTGGTTTCCCCGAGGCTTCAAAGCGTTTGGGTGGGAGAAGCCTCTATCCCTGTCACCCTGGCCCTAAGCTTGATGGTCCTTCCTGCTGCCTGGACCAATACTTTAGCTGTGCTGACCATATCGCTGCCTGTAATGACCCAGCATTTTATGGACCTTTCTTCCTGCTGCCTGGACCAATACTTTGGCTGTGCTGACCATATTGCTGCCTGTAATGACCCAGGACTTTATGGACCATGTTTCTTCCTGCTGCCTGGACCAATGCATTGGCTGTGTTGACCATATTTCTGCCTGCTGCCTCTACTGACTATGGACAGTATTTCTGCCTTGACATCTCTGCCTGCTACCTGGACCAATGCTTTGGCTGTGCTGACAGTATTTCTGCCTGTACTAACTATGGACAATATTCCTGCCTGCTGCTTGGACGATTGCTTTTGCTGTCGCTGACCACATCCCTGCCTGCTTCCTGGACCGATGCTCTCCTCTGTGGACCACTGCGCTACTAAAACCACAGGTAATCTTTTGTTATTTGGTATGTACATGCTATGTGTTAGAAATATGAGGGGCCTTCAAAAATGTCATTGGTAGTCAGAAAATGGTATGTGTAATGTATGCTCCTAGAATGCCTGGAGGTGCTACTTGGATGTTGAGCCTCTATATGTGGCCAGGCTGTGTAAAAGTCTCACACATGTGGTATTGCTATACTGCAAGTAGCATAATGTATTTTGGGGTGTCATTTTTGCTATGTACATGCTGTGCGTTGGAAATATCTTAGAAATGGACAACTTTGTGTAAAAAAAAAATGCGTTTTCATTTTTTTTCCACATTTTCCAAAAACTTCTGGAAAAAAATGAACCATTCAAAAGACTCATTATGCCACATCGATTATACGTTGGGTGTTAGCTTTCCAAAATGGTGTCATTTTGTGGATAATTCCATTGTCCTGGTGCTCCAGGGCCTTTAAAAATGTAATAGGTGGTTGAGAAATGAGATGTGTAATTTATGCTCCTAGAACACTTGATAGTGCTCCCTGCATGTTGGGCCTCTGTATGTGTCCAGGCTGTGAAAATGTCCCACACGTGGTATCGCCATACTGAGGAGGAGTAGTAGAATGTGTTTTTGGGTGTAATTTGTGGTATGCATATGCCATGTGAGAGAAATAACTTGTTACAATGACAATTTTGTGGGGGGAAAAAAACAACTTAATTTTGCAAAGAATTGTGGGAAAAAATGAAACGGTGAAAAAACTCACCATCTCTTACTAAATACCTTGCAATGTCCACTTTCCATAAAAGCGTAATTTGGGGGGTATTTGTACTTTCCTGGCATGTTAGTGTCTCACGAAATGAGATAGGCCGTCAGTACATCAGGTGTGATACATTTTCAGTGATTTGCACCATAGCTTGTAGACTGTATAACTTTCACACAGACTAAATAATATCCACTCATTTTTTGCAAAATTTTACAGTAGAGAATAAAAAAAGTGTGTTTTTTTTTTCAAAATTTTTGCTTTTTTTGCTTATATCGCAAAAAATAAAAAACCCAGCAGGGACTAAATACCACCAAAAGAAAGCTCTATTTGTGAGAAAAAATGATACAAATTTTGTTTGGATACAATGTAGCATGACTAAGTAATTGTGACTCAAATTGTGAGAGCACTGAAAGCTGAAAATTGGTCTGGGCGGGAAGTGTTCTAAGTGCCTGGTATTGAAGTGGTTAAGTAAGAATACAAATTTTGGAATTCTCTAACCCTCTGCACATTACTATACTGTATACCCTTTTTACACCTTTGCCTAATTGAGTATTAAAGCACAATCCTGGTCTTCCTTTCTCACTTGCCCAGTGGACCCCCCTGCATCCATGACCAAAAATTTGACAATTTTTTTCTAGGTGTCTTAGTCTGGAACTAGTGACGTCAATGGTCTTCTTCCCCCTCTAATGTCTCCAGTACCTCAGCAGACAGTGGCATATCATCATGTAAGGATGTGCACAGCTCCATGCAGAATTCTCCTGTGAGCCCTGAACGCCTGTGAAGTGGGTTGAATGATACCCAGAGAAACGTAATTGCATTGCTAGATGTGACTGTAGGGGACAGTGGAGATCAGAGACAGTTGTGCTCAAACATTTGCATACCCTGGCAGAAATCGTGAAATGTTGGCGCGGTTATTGAAAATATGATTGATCGTGCCAAACAACTGTGTCTTACTTAAGCAGAGTGAACATATGAAGCCATTTATTATCACATAGTTGTTTGGCTCCTTTTTAAAAAAATGATAAAAATAACAGAAATCACGCAAATGGCGCTGATCAAAAGTATACATAACCTGAAATGTTTGGCCTTGGTACAGACGCACAAGGTGACACACAGGTTAAAATGGCAATTAATTTCCCATGTCTGTGGCTTTTTAATTTGCAATTAGTGCCTGTGTATAACTAGTCAATGAGTTTGTTAGCTCTCACATGGATGCAATGAGCAGGCTAGATACTGAGCCATGGGAAGCAGAAAAAATCTGTCCTGCGTAACAAGGTAATGGAACTTTGTAAAGATGGAAAAGGATATAAAAGATATCCAAAACCTTGAATATGCCAGTCAGTACTGTTCACTTATTAAGCAGTAAAACAATTGGGAATATATTGATACTAAGCAAAGGTCAGGTAGACCAAGAAATGGTCTACCTGACTACCTGTTTGGCCTTGGTACAGCCACACACAGATTAAAATGGCTATTAAAGATTCATTTCCCACATCTATGGCTTTTTAATTTGCAATTAGTGTGTCTGTATAACTAGTCAGAGTTTGTTAGCTCTCATGTGGATGCAATGAGCAGGCTAGATACTGAGCCATGGGAAGCAGAAAATAACTGTCAAAAGACCTGCATAACTAGGTAATGGAACTTTAGAAAGATGGAAAGGGATATAAAAAGATATCCAAAACCTTGAATTTTCCAGACAGTGTTGTTCACTTATTAAGAAGTAGAAAATGTTGGGGATCTCTTCATACTAAGCAAAGGTAAGGTAGACCAAGAAAGATTGCAGCCACAGCTGCCAGAAGAATTGTTTGTGGTACAAATAAAATCCCAGAGGTAGCCTAAGGAGAAATGCAGGCTGCTCTGGAAAAAGATGGTAAGATTGTTTGAGGGAGCACAATACGATACTTGAACAAAAATGAGCCACATGGTCAAATTGCCAGAAAGAAACCTTTACTGCGCCAATGCCGCCAAAAAGCCTGGATACAATATGCCCAACAACACCTTGACATGCCTCACAGCTTCTGGCTCTCTGTAATCTGGAGTGACAAGAGCTAAAATAGAGCTCAACAAGGTCACTATAGCAACAAGAATACCATCCCCACTGTGAAGCATGGTGGTGGCTCACTGATGTTTTAGGGTGTGTGAGCTCTAAAAGCATGGGTAATCTTGTGCAAATTGATGACCAGATGAATGCTGCACGTTGTCACTTATGCTAAAGGGGGCAATATACAGTATTAAGAACTAAGGGTGTGTAGACTTTTGAACAGGGGTCATTTCATTTGTTTACTTGTTTTTGTTTACATGTTTTGTTTTATGATTGGTCTATTCTGTTATGACCTAAAGTTGAATATGTATCCCACAAGAAATAAAAGATTGTTTTTTGCCTGCTCACTCATGTTTTCTTTAAAAATGTTACATACTGTAGGGCTGTAATGTCAAGTCCTGGGCTACTAGCCAGGCTTTAAGGATTACTCGCCACCAGTTGACCCACCCAACCCCTACCCTGCCAATAAACACGCCTTCATAAATTATCTCATGAAATGACACTTAAATGTTTTATCCAGAATTAAGTTACAAAAATAAATGTTAACAACAACTTTATCAGTGCAGCCTCACCTGTGCCCATCATTGTGGTGTGACCAGTGCCCACCAATGCAGCCTCACCTGTGCCCATCATTGCAGCGTGACCTGTGCCCATCATTGCAGCCTCGCCTATGCCCATCAATGCAGTGTGACTTGTGCCCATCATTGCAGCCTCACCTGTGCCCATCAATGCAGCGTGGCCAGTGCCATCATTGCAGCCTCACCTGTGCCCATCATTGCAGCTTCACCTGTGCCCATCAATGCAGCGTGACTTGTGCCCATCATTGCAGCCTCACCTGTGCCCATCGATGCAGCATGGCCAGTGCCCCTCATTGCAACCTCACCTATGCCCATCATTGCAGCTTCACCTGTGCCCATCATTGTAGCGTGACCAGTGCCCACCATTGCCTCACTTGTACCCATCATTGCAGCCTGACCAGTGCCCATCATTGCATCGTGACCTTTGCCCATCATTGCAGCCTCACCTGTGCTCATCAATGCAGCCTCACCTGTGCTCATCAATGCAGCCTCATCGGTGCCCATTACTGCAGCCTCGCCTGTGCCCATCATTGCAGCCTCACCTGTGCCCATCATTGTAGCTTGGCCTGTGCACAGGAAGAGAGAGGGCGGCTGGATCATCACAGGGGAAAAGAGCGTGAAGGAAGAGGAGAGCTGGCCAGATCACAGAGCGGGGATTGCCCACTGTAACAGCTTACATTTGAATTGCCTCCACTCGAAGGCACACACAGCCCCGCCTCCTAACATGGCGCCTGTGTCAGACACAATACGTCCACACCAGCATTGGACCGGCGCTCTGTCTGTCATAAGTGCTGGGTTAGGAGATGGGGCTGTGTGTGACCGCGAGCAGAGGCAATTCAAATGTAAGCTGTTACAGCGGCAAATCCCTCTCTCTTTCTCCACGCGTTCTTCCCCTGGGCGAACGGCTCCCATTCAACATCACCTGCCCAGTGGTGCTCGACCATCCCCCCTTGTTCCCAGGCAGCCCATGCTTGCCAGCCCTCTGAGGGCTGCATACTGTATTACCAATTCTCCGAGGCTATGCAAACTTTTGAGCACAGCTGTAAGTAAAGAAGCTTGAGCTGCCACTGCTGGGGGAAAAGGCAAGAAAATGTATTTTTGGCCCAAGCTGGAATGGGGCTTTATCATAGATTTCTGTAAGGTGACTACCATTGTGCTGAGGGTTATTTGAAAACATCGTCGGCCTCACTAAATTGATGTGAATGTATAAGATTTCTGTAAAGTACTGAGTATTTTAGCAACAATTACATTACGTTAATATATACAAGTTTTAAACTAAATTACCCTTTGAGATTTTACTTCCAAACCTTATGGGGACATGAAAATATAAAAATAACATTGTACATATTGTTATAATGTTGCCTTTACATCTAAATGTTGTTTTTTTCCCCCTAGATTTTCTAATGGATCTTTAAATGACTCGAACATAACTTCTTTTGCAATTGACAAATACATCTATGTAGCAAAAAAATACAGTCCTCATGTGGAAATTTGGGATAAGAAGTCAGAAAAACTATCTGGAGTACTGGACTGTGCTCAGTTTCTGAAGTAAAGCTCTTATTTTTACTGTTATTTGTGTTTTTAGCTTTGAATATTTTTTTAAATAAAAATATTTCCTGTGTTGTAGAGAGGAAATTGTAAAACAGAGAAAACTGAAGAAGGAAGATTCTTACACTGCACGAGTAAAAGCTTTATTTCTGCAGAAGAATACTGCTCTGTGGGTGGGGACTGGAGGAGGACACATTCTTCTCATTGACTTGTCAACACGGCGCCCACTAAAAATTATTTCTAGCTTCTGTGACTCTATTCGATCCATGATTCCTGCCCAGCTAGGTAAAGAAAAAAATGTAATACATTATCTTGTTAGGCAGCTTTTTGGTTTAGTCCACTTAGAATGTATATATTAAATTTGAATACATAACTGAACTAACAGAACCTTACTTTCCAGCAGTTTTGCAGTCAAAACAAAGGGTTAATGCTACTGTTGTACCTTTACTTTCATAGCGGAACTCCTCTTAATAAATAAATATTTGTGAACAAGCAGGTTTTTGATGTAGAAGAGACATACTCTGTCTCTTTTGGGTGGAACATGTAATATGTTCCCAATGCTGCAGCCTGCCCCCCCCCCATGTGACAACAGAGAAGTTCTCTGTATTACCTGTCACTTTTTAGAATTTAGCGTGGCTGTGCGGGCCTCTGCCCACATGGCCACATCATTCATTCACACAGCTCTGTGAGTGGATGAACTACAAGCCCCGGCATCCTTTGTGGCTGTCGGCTTGTAGTTCTAAATGAACTACCATGGCACCATGGTAGTTCATTGATACTTCCTGTCAGCGTATCTGCTTGCAGGATATACAGGCACACAGCTACACAGAAAAATCTGCAGTAGACCTACATGACACCATCGATCTGCTGATTCTATATAATCATCAAACTTTGGAAATGTGAGGATTTTAATGTACAGCTGCCAGGGTGGTGGTGGTGGTGGGGGGGGGGCACGTTCTTTTTTTGTATTGCCAGCAATGGCAGCCAGGAAAATTTAATTAAATGTCTTTTTTTTTCTTTTATATGTCCGTTTTGCTGCAGCAGGATCTATGCACTGTACAGATGCACCACGTTACAGGCAGACTAAGGGGAGCCCCAAGCACTATTTATATTTAACCACTTCATATCCGGGCCATTTCTGGCACTCCTCTCCTACATCATTTTTATGCTAGAAAATTACTCAGAACCCCCAAACATTATATATGTTTTTTTTTAGCAGAGACTCTAGGGAATAAAATGGCAATCATTGCAACTTTTTATATCACACAATATTTGCGCAGGAATTTTTCAAACGTGTTTTTTTTTGGAAAAGAAACAGTTTAGTGAATTTAAAAAATTCAAAACAGTAAAGTTAGCTAATTTTTTTTGTATGTTGTAAAAGAGGATGCTACGCCAAGTAAATTGATACCCAACATGTCACGAATTGCGAACACTCGTGGAATTGCGCATAACTTTGGTACTTAAAAATCTCCATAGGTGACGCTTTAAAATGTTTTACAGGTTACATGTTTAGAGTTACAGAGGAGGTCTAGGCCTAGAATTGTTGCTCTAACGCACGCAGCGATACCTGACGTGTGGTTTAAACACCGGTTACATATGTGGGCGGGGCTTATATATGTGTTCGCCTCTGCGCGTGGGTACGGGGGGACTTTAATTTTTTTTTATTATTATTTATTTTACTTTTATTTTTTATTTTTACACTGTCTATTTCATTTTTTTTTTTATTTGATCACTTTTATTCCTATTACAAGGAATGTAAACATCCCTTGTAATAGGAATGGTGCGTGACAGGTCCTCTTTATGGAAAGATATGGGGTCAATATGACCTCACATCTCTCCTGCAGGCTGGAAAGACCGAGATCAGAAAAAAAATTTCGGTCCCGGCCTTTCCAGCTGTGATCACGGCTTTGTTTCATAAAGCTGGCCCGGACGTAACATCATAACGTCGTACCCGGGCCTCCGAGGGCCATAGAGATGACTGGTGACCAGATGGTCATCAGTCACCTTCCTCACAATCATCCGGTGGCGATTGATCTCTTCTCCCTGCCGCCGATCGTACGGGCGGCTCGGGAGAAGCACCAAATGGCGGCTCGGGAGGGGGGGCGCCCCCTCCCGCTGCCTATAAGAATGATGAAGTGGCTGAACTGCCACTATGATCATTCTTGTGGTGTAGGGAATCTCCGTCCGGAAAGAATGATATCTGAATGGTACCTGTAGCTGCTGGCACCATTCAGATATCACCTCTCAAAATCCGGGACGCCCATGGACGTCCTACCGGTGGGAAGGGGTTAAAGAATTTTTTCATTTTTATTGTTTCACTTTAAGCACCATTAAAATGACTGCTCCTTTAAAAACTATATAAAAAAAAATGCCTGGTATGATTCGGGGGAGGGGGGGTTAGGGGTAAGCATGCTCAGATAAGAGTCTGGTATGGATTTTGGGGTGCCCCCACGCCCTTTCTTTTCTTAATTTTGGCGTGGGGTTCCCTTTAAAATTCATACCAGACCCAAAGGTCCTAGTATGGATTGGGGGTCCCCCCACACAGTTTTTTTATTTATTTTTTAAAAATTTCTATTGCCAGCTAATTCTGAAATGTTTTTATTTTTATTCAGCTGTCAGCCGTTGTTAAGGATGAGGCAGCCGGCTTCCCAGCCCCACTCCTTAACAACCAATTGACGCCAAACGCACAGAAAATGTGGGTGTTCAGCGAACACCCGAATGGGCAGTGTTTAGGTCGAACTTATGCTTGGCCCAAACCATTGACCCATCCCGAATAAGGAGTGTGCCCTCTCCAGTACATAAAATTCCAAAAGAGTTTGATTTTTATGAGATGAGTCCTATCATTTGAAAAGTGCAGTCAAGAAATGGTGAAATTGTAGTATATTCCATCTGGAAAAAGGAGAGTTGGATAAGTTGTGAAAATCAGAGTGAAAGAATACCATGTGAGGTTTTTTGTAATCTTTGAGCCCAAAGTATAAATTGCTTATCTCCTACGCTTGCATAGAAGTCGGAGTTTCCCAGAACTAGGGTCACAAGGTCCGCTTGTAAAGCAGAGGGATATGAGCACTTGAAGATGCAACCAATTACGGTGGAGTGGATTTTGGCAGCTCTAGCGTGGCTTACGATAGCAAGGGCAGGCATGGAAGGGGTGTCTCTCTCGCACTCTTTTTCTAGAGCAATCCACTGTTTGGTTTTTGAGTGTCTGCACCAGTCCTGAACTCTAGCTGAGCAAGTTGCCTGACAGTAATGGCATCAGAAAATCCCAAACGTCCCCACAGCTTTGGATGTGAGTTGTTACAGCGGATCAGCCTTCTTACAGTTCTTCACTCGTCTTTTGGGTCCCTGGTGTGGGCATGTGCAAATCTGTGGGTGAAGAGTGGGGGGGGGGCTTCCATAGGAGCAGGTATCTGTCAAAACTAAGTACCCCCCTCAAGGAAAAAAGTAAATGATCTATCAAACAGGGCCGGACTGGAAATAAAAACCAGCCCTGGAAATAATTTCATACCAGCCCCATAATATTATTATACCAGCCCAACAGCATAATGTCATTATTTTCTTGTTCATAAAAGGGAAAACCATGCACTTTAAAGCACATTTCAAGAGTGTAGAATATATAGATGGACATGAAAGCACATTGGGCTATATATAAGAACAAATTCCAGTTAAGAGTGGAGCAATCATCAAGGAACTCTGGGAAATTTGGTTGGGGGTGGGGACTCTGGTGACCAGAGACCACCCCTTCCGCAGAAAGAATATACTAAGGTAAGGGGGGTTATGGACATACAGTAAGGGGGAAACCTTTATATCAGTGCCCCCTTACATTATTGTATTCACTCCCCCCCTTACATCACTGCCCCCCTTCAGACTGACCTTGTGGGGCTGTCACTGACCTCCTCTCAGGTGCAGCATGCAATGCTCAGTCAGTTGGCTCCAGCTTGGTGGCTCTGGTTTTATCCTGTAGTCTTCTCTCCACAGTCCACACATGTCTGACTTTTGCCATGATCCCCATCCCGGAGACACTCCCAATCTTGACTCCTCTCCAGATTCCCCCTCAGAGACTGCAGGCATGATAAAAGACAAGCGATGCTCAGAGGTTGCAGATATGATACAAGAGATGGTCAGAGGCTGAGGACATGGTACAAGAGATGGTCAGAGACTGCAGACATGATACAAGAGAAGGTCAGAAACTAGACATATGATACAAGGGATGGTCAGAGACTGCAGACATACTACAGGAGATGGTCAAAGACTGCAGACATACTACAGGAGATGGTCGAAGACTGCAGACATGATACAAGAGATGGTCAGAGACTGCAGACATACTACAGGAGATGGTCAGAGACTGCGGACATGATACAGGAGATGGTTAGAGACTGCAGACATTCTACAGGACATGATCAGAGAGTGCAGATATGGTACAGGAGATGGTTAGAGACTACGGACATGATACAAGAGACCAGTGCCCATCAAATGCAGCCTACCGGTGCCCATCAATTCAGCCTACCAGTGCCCACCAAATGCAGTCTCATCAGTGTAGCCTACAAGTGCCCACCAATGCAGCCTACCAGTGCCCATAAATGCTACCTACCAGTGCCCATCAATGCAACCTACCAGTGCCCATCAATGCAGCCTACCAGTACCCACCAATGCAGCCTACCAGCGCCCATGGATGCAGCCTACCAGTGCCCATCAATGCAGCCTACCAGTGCCCGCATGGATCACACACAGCGGCGATCTCAGTGTCCCGGAGCTTTGCTCTGAATTGTTCAGCGGCACTGTATTAAAGTCCTGCCTCCTAGACCAGCGGCACCTATGATAGATGTCACACTGATCCAATTTCCCGGTCTAGGAGGCGGGCTTCAATACAGCGCCGCCAGACAATTCAGAGCAAAGCTCCATGACACTGCGGGAGATCACTGCTGGGGAGGGAGTGCAGGATTCTGAGGCATATTTCTGCTCTGGGGATCAGCCCTGCTCCAGCCACAGCTCAAAGCTACCCTAGGGTAGGCAGCCTACCAGGAAATTTCCTGGTATCCGGTAGGCCAGTAGGGCCTGCTATCAATGTGGTAGAGGAGAGGGGGAGGAGGAGTTAAAGCAGAACGTTCTGCTTTAAGATTATTTAGCCACGGTTTGGAAATGGACATGTTTATGACCTCTGATTTCTGCAGGCTAATTTTAAAATTAGCAGATAAAAATGAATATTAGTACAGCAACAGAAAGAGGAAAGAAATCTGACCGCAAAGTTGCAGCAGCTGAGATGAATTATACAATACTCCACAAAAACAGTAATCAGTGAGTACATCAAATTAGATCTGCACTTACAAACGTGTAACAATCACTACTTATACCAAAGGCATAAATTATAAATTTACTTCTATTATAGTAATGCATGCACATGAATGTTAGGACAAACTCTCAATCAACATTAACTGTTTGTAATCCTTATGTTGCTAGCATAGGTAAATAGATAGGGAGGTTGATTATATTTACTTGTGAAAACTTTTTTTTACACTTCATTTGCTTCTTGGTTTCTTGTCTGGGCCAGAATAATGATATACATCCCATAAGTCTTTATGGGCATTTTTTTCTTTATCGTACATCACAGGACACAGCGTGCTAATTCATTACTGTTGGGTTATATGCTACCTTCAGGTGAATGGACACTGGAAACCAATAGACAGGAAGTTCCCCCTATATAACCCCTTCCACTCCGGGATTACTTCAGCTTTTTTGCCAGTGTCTGAAGGTGATGGTCATGGCTGTGAGAGCTCTTCAAAAACTCTTGACATCTCAGAAAGTGGATGTTTTATCTGATCCATTCAAACAGCAGAAAGCTAAAAGGATGGTACCCGACCTCGATCGGACAAGGTTTTGCCTGTAATGTGTTTAAGTCACTGGACCCTTAGTTTGTTGGAAAATCCTGGTCTATCTGCCCAAGGAAGATTCCATAAGGGTGCTATGTAGGTCCAAGGGAGTGGCCCTCAGTTTAAAAGGGACCCGGTCCTTGAAGGTCCTGAGCGACAAGGCCCACCGTGATGGGTGAGGGCTGGCTCCTAAGATTAGGAAGCCGGCGGTGGGGATTGGTAAGTACTTTCCCCTATCTTTTTTTAAAAAAAAAGAGATAAAAAAGAAATTCCTGGCTTTTGCCTGTGGTACCAGTGCTACTGACACCAGAGGGTGCTGTTCTGCAGGACTCTTACTGCTTTGAAAAAAACAGTGTCTCTTTTGAAAGCAGGAAGTGGAAGCCAGCATCTTTAAAATGGCTGGTTGGGCATCGCCGGCACTTCTGGGCTGCAAGGAGACACAGAGCTGGAGTCCTGAGGGCACGTGAGTCTGAAGGGGTCTGGGCACGGTGACGGCCGGTAAGGTAAGCCAGGGGGAGACTGTGTTAAACAACTGGTCTGTATACAGAGCTCTTCTTAAGGGGAAAGTGTCCTTTTTTCTGCATTTTGCAAATGTCTTCTTGAAAGAAGGAGAGGGGGATGGCATTTAAGGGAGCCAGTGCACCACCATCTGCAGTAGAGAAGCCTGGGTTTACTGCCTATATTGCCTCCCCTGAAAGACCTGGAAAAACTGGCCTTTCTGAGCCTCTTCGCTGGGCAGGCATTGTGGCTACCTCTAATGCATCTGATCCAGCCTATGTCACTAAGGAGGATTTGACTGCAGCTTTAGGGGGTCTCAAGAGCAAAATAGCCAGTATGATTGCAACTATGCCCCAAGGTAAGAAGAGGGAGAGGTCCTCCTCTTCAGGCTCTGGTCCTAAGGGGAACCTAGCTGAGCACAGAGATAACTGTCCCCATGGAGGTACCCCTGACATGGGTCCCGATTGGATTGAGGATGCGGATGAGGTACCAAGGGGTGACCTGGATCAAGGTCAGACTGACAATTCGTCTTCCGAGGAGTCGGATTCAGAGGAAACATTTTCAGCCTCTAAATCGGGGAAGCTGTTGGTGCAGGCCTTGATTGAGCTTGTAAGGTCCGGATTTAAGTTACCCCCTGTTGAGGTGTCTGAAGCCTCATGCTCTGCTCTGGGATCGTTATGGCCTAAGAAAACTTCCCAGTTGGTTCCAGTCCACCCTCTACTAGGGCAAGAGATGTATGCAGACTGGGATCACCTGGATCGGGTGTTCATGCCTCCTAAAGGGTTCTCAATGGTATCCTATGGAGGAAAATTTTAAAAAGAAATGGGCATGCCTTTGGTAGAGGCAGCAATTTCTTCAGTCAGTGAAAGTTTGACTTGTCCAGTTGACAATGCGCAGAGCTTTGAAACCTGCCAATGAAAAACTGGAGTCTCTGCTTAAAGCTTCTTTTGTGGTGGCTGAGTCAGCGGTTCAACCTGCTGTAGCAGCTATTGGCATTCAGTCAGTCTGTCAAGGATCGTGTCAAAAGATTGATTAAAAACCTGCCTTCACAAGGGGAATCTTCTGAGAAGTTATCAGAGATCCCTGCGGCTTTATTTTTTGCGGTAGACACATTAAAAGACTCAATTTACCGGGGGCGTGGCCTGCAGCGGAGCGTGATGGCTGACTAGATCCAGAGCTCCGCTCCCATACTTGGATCACAGCAACTCACAGCGACCGGGGGTCCCATAAAAACTACCCCACAGAAAGAACTCACCGCACAGATCGACCAGGGCATGCCCGGCAACAGGTACGTGCCTCCTGAGCCGCGCCGTCTGACGGATTATTATCGCCCCGCCAACATGAACAAGGCCAAAGATGGCGCCGGCGCAAAGATCGTTCGCGGCAGCATCGAGCAGACGTACGATCGGAATACACAGTCTTCCCCTACAGAAGATACGACCGCAACGAACGGCAAGGGCGCGAATCCCCACCCCACAGATAGAGCAGCAAGGCCCGACACGTTTGTGAGGGAAGAAGAGTACATCTACACTGTGGGGGACACTATGGACAGCCTTCCTGCCCCAGAAGCCCCAACGGGGGGCCCACCATCTGACAGAGGAAAGAGGCTGGCGTCCTCCCCTGCCCACTCACCCAGTAAGGAGCCGCTGCTCAAAAAACAATTCTGGGCTAGTTCTGAGGCAGAACTCCTCGCCCCAGAGCGCAACACAGCACTAGCAGCAATCCCTGCCACAGAGAACACAGTATCGGAAGCCTCACTAAAAGCCATGTTGATGACACTGCAGAAAGACTTACACAGGGAATTACATGTCTCCCTGTCCCAGATCCATGACAGGGTAGAATGCCTGGAAGACCGTACCACGGACCTGGAAGGCCATATGCAGAACCATGTCAAAGCTCACAATGAGCTGTTAGATGCACACGCTCACCACAAGTCAGAGATTCAAAAAATTAATCTGAAATTGGCTGACCTGGAAGATCGCTCGAGGCGACAGAACATAAAAATCAGAGGGGTCCCGGAAACGGTCAAAGCTAATGAAATCTGCACATACCTACAACTCTTTTCCAAAATGCTGCCCCACTTAAACACCCGCGACTTACTGATTGATAGGGCACACAGGATTGCAAAACCCGCTCACCTCGCGGCTGATGTCCCAAGGGATATCTTGGCAAAGATGCATTACTTCCCGGTACAACTATCCACTGTTCGTCAAACCACCCTTTCGGGGTAAACATACATTGGAAAGAAAGAACATCTTACCTCCACTAACCGTACTTTCTAGACGCCTTAAGGTAACATCGAAAGCTATTTAGTAACTTCTTGTTCTACAACCATATTCCCCCGCCATCACCAGGTCGAAAGAAGTGCCGAACATCTTAAACAAGGAACTGGCCCTTCATTACGTAGAAACGGTTCTATAGGGAACCCTGTAGTCGGCGCTCCACTCGCCCAAAACGTTAGGACACACGGGATAGTTAGTCATTCAGCGCCCACAAATTCACCCCGTCGTAAAACCTTTTCTCAACATCCATACACGTCTAAAGTAATCGAAACTGGCAAAGGCCCTGGGGAGACTAAAAATACAAGAC
>BLSH010220957.1:418996-447018 GCA_018402905.1 Glandirana rugosa | reverse complement strand
TGACCTGTCTCTTGACAATTGGCAACAAAGAGGGCTCCACACCCTTGACCAGATGTTCGACAACACGGTAATGATGTCATTCTCACAACTACAACAATCATATGGACTGCACAAACAGTCATTCTTTCTATACCTCAGAGTCCAGTCAATTCTATCTAAACTCAGGTTCTCCGGAGATGTATCTACACTACATAGCATCATACTGCTCTATAATTCCGCTAACAAAAGCAGCGGTGGCATTTCCCAGATACATCACATCCTCACCTCCCCTTCAACTGTTCTAACACACCCTTCTTATGAATTCTGGTGCAACTGTGCGGACACTCCACCTTCGAGAGCAATATGGAATAAAGCACTCGCTCTCCCCCTTCGGACTTCACACTGCATTTCCCATTGGGAATCACTACAAAAGCTGGCCCACAAATGGTACTACACGCCGTCTAGACTGGCTAAGATGTTCACTTCCACATCCCCTCTATGCTGGAGGAACTGTAATGACAAGGGAACGCTATATCACATCTGGTGGGAATGCCCACATGTAAAGCACTTCTGGCAGAATGTGGCTGTCTTGATCTCCTCCCTATGTGGCATTAACACTCACCTGTCCTCTTTGGACCTTCTTCTGGGCATGTCAATCCCAACCTGGCCCAAACAGGTCAGGATCTTAGCATCCCACTTATTGGTAGCCACCCGGCTAACAGTAGCAAAAAAATGGAAATCTGCTGCTGCACCAAATGTTTCGGATCTTATCATACTACTCAACTTACACTTTCAACTGGAATATGCATTTGCAAAAGCCAACTTGACCACGACGCAATTTCTCAAAGACTGGGAACCGTGGATAGCCGACCACAGGAGCTCACCTTTACACTCATAAAGACCTCAAGGATAACTACATCATCAATATGTAACCAACAACCTCAACACCAACCTTCTCAGACTGTTCTCTTATGTTCTGTTCTCTATCAGTACAAATTCAAGAGGTCATTCCTCCATCAGTAACATCCACAAAGCTCGTCAGGACCTCCAAGGCTTGACCACTTAAAACCAGTTACGCTGTATAAGCTACGCTCATTAAGTGGAGGGATGGGCTCGTCGCCCGCACACCCATAGGCGCAGCATGTTCCCGGTACGGGGCGCCTGGTGTGGGAGTGATGAGTCCACTACATCTACGCTACTCTTGAATGCACTTGTACTTGTTTGTAATTATTGTAATTCTCACTAGACTGGGAGGTGTGGGGCCACCATACCTCTCATTATCTAAGCTCACTATGTATCTTGTATCTTTGTTAAAAAACCTTTCAATAAAGATCTTTGTAAAAAAAAAAAGACTCAATTTACCAGATGTCCCGGTGTCCGCTGTTGTCAGTACACATACGCAGGGTTTTATGGTTGAAGAATTGGTCTGAAGAAATGCCATGCAAAAGATTGCTTGCTGCCTTTCCCTTTCAAGGAGAAAGGTTATTTGGTGAGGAATTGTATAAATATATCGAAAAAATGTCTGGATTTAAAAAGGTGAGTTAGCGCCCTTCCTTCAAAATTCCTAGCGCTCCTGGACCGAGCTTCGCATCTTCCAGGCAGTTCCGACGGCCTCAGCAGGCTGGATTTAGTAGGCCTCGGTCAGAAAAAACCATGGACCCAGAAGCCAGCCAAATCTAATTCCAAAGTCGGCCTTGTGAAGGGGCGCCCCCACTCACAAGGGTGGGGGGGGGAAAGGTTACTGCGGTGTGCAGGAACTTGGTCAAGGGTGGTGCAGGACAAATGGGTCATTTCCACAGTAGCAGAAGGCTACAAATTGGAATTCAGGGAGTTTCCTCCCTGCCGCTTTCTGGAATCCAATATATCCATAAATCCTGTAAAAAAGGATTTATTATTCCAGGCCCTAGAACACCTAAGGGGTGCAGGGCGTGATTACAGAGGTTCCAACAAGCGAAAGGTTTTAACTCAAACCTCTTCAAGTTGCCAAAACTGAACTGAGTAAGTAAGTCTGTTACAAGAATTGCCAGGCGTTTGATTGCCCCTTGACTTTGTCTCTATCAGCAAGAATAAGCCTCTCTTGGTGGGTAAAGACCAACAATTTGAGAAAGTAAAGTATTTTCTGCCCCTATCCTGGAAAGTAGTGTCCACGAATGCCAGCCTGCTAGGTTGGGGGGCAGTCCTGGGAGAGGCATCAGTACAAGGGACATGGTCTCCTCCAGAAAGGACATTGCCTATCAATATCCTGGAGATGCAGGCAGTACGATTAGCCCTGGTAGTCTGGTCAGCCAGGTTACAGGGTTTTCCGGTCAGGATTCAGTCCGACAACTCCAAGGTGGTAGCATACATCAACCACCAGGGAGGTACCAGAAGTCTAGCGGCCCAAAAGAAGGTGGATGTCATCCTAAGGTGGACAGAGAGGTATTTGCCATGCCTATCGGCAGTGTTTATTCCAGGGGTGGACAATTGGCAGGCGGAATTTCTAAGTCGTCAGCAATTGATGCTGGGGGAATGGTCCCTGCACCCCAAGATCTTTCAGCAGATCTGTCAACGTTGGGGTACCCCCGACATAGACATGATGGCTTCCAGGTTCAACAGCAAGTTGGACAAGTTTGTGTCCAGACCCCGGGATCCATTGGCAGTCAGATCAGTATTCCCTAATCTATGTATGCCCTTCAATACAGCAGCTTCCGCGATTGCTCAGCAAGATATGCGAGGAAGGAAGACAAGTAATCCTAGTGGCCCCAGCAGAACATGGTATGTGGAGATTGTAAGGTTAGTGGTAGGAAATTCATGGGTGCTTCCATACCATCCAGATTTACTGTCTCAAGGACCCATATTCCACCCTACTTTTTGCTCGCTAAATTAATGGTGTGGCTATTGAATCCAGAGTCCTAAAAGATAGAGGCATTTCGTATTTAGCCCTGCCTGCTCTAATCAATGCCAGGAAACCCGTGTCTAGAAAGATTTACTACAGGGTTTGGAAGGCATACATATCTTGGTGTGAATCCAAGAAATGGCATCCTCGCAAGTATTCTATTGGGAGGATTCTAGATTTCCTACAATTAGGAGTAAGCCTGAATTTTTTTTTGTTTGGGTACAGTGTCGAATGACCACGCAATTGTCAGTTAAAGCAATGCAGTGCCGAATCGCAAAAAGTGCTCTGGTCAGGAAAGGGGTAAATCCTTCCGGGGCTGAAGTGGTTAAAACACAGTGGCTAGTGCAACAGTTACATTAACAGAGGTATCTGGTAGTGCTGCATAGGAATAAATGTAATAAATTCACTCACTTGCTACAGCCAATTTTTTTTTCTCAAATAGTATCCCGTTTTGCAGCCAAGCAGATAATGGTATTAATAATCTTCTTTGCATAGTCAAGTAGAATGCATATACATTGTTGCAAGACAGGTGTTCTGACAAGGGTAAGATAAAGATCACTAGTTTTGATTTAACTGTCAATCTTTCTCAAGGAAAATAACTTGAAAATTAGGAAGCCAACCATACCTGATCAGTTCCACTATCAAATTAGGGAAAGAAAGCTTTGCTTTGTTAAAAAAAAATAATAGCTTGGTACCCATGGGCAGCAACCTTATGCTGGGACAATCGCACAGGGAGTCTTGATATGTTGGGATTTTTTAAATTATCAAAGCAATGGCTCCAGGATCAGTATAAAATCATTTGTGATGGGGAACACACTTGTCCAGTCCCATTACTAAGGGGGAGAAGTCAGAGACTGCTTTATTTGCTACGATTTTGCTGGGAAAGTAAAGTACAGAGCATTTATGCATTTGCATGCTTTGGATCCCAGGCTTATGTGTTCTGAGGTCAACTTCATGAACAGCCAATCTATTCTAATAAAGGTCTTTCTGCATCAGTAAAAAGAAGGCATACTAGGCTATTATCCTTTACCTTGTTGTTGGGGGTGAGCCCAATCTAGTCGACGTGTAAAAAGGAGGGTAGATGAGTAAGCAACCTATCAGAGTATATTGGTAAAAATCTTAGTCTAGATTTAATAAAGAAATAGGTCTATAATTTTCCTTCTGTTGGTATGACCAAAATATGTTCTTGCGGAAATTCGTAGTCTGATAGAATTAAATGCTTCAGTGAACGGTGACTAGAACTAAAATTTTTGAAAAGTTATTGTAATACCCACTTGAATCTTGAATACATATCTGGGACAGGAGTATTCGCAGACTTTGGGGGTTATGTAAATTTCAGACTAGTCAGAACGCCTAATAGCTCAGTGTCTGCTGAGAAGGTGAGAATTGAGTGATTTTAGTTTGTAGGTAGTTTGGTGTGGAGATATTCTATAGGTGTTGATAGAACTCCTTGAAGTGTGAGGCAATATCAGACTTGTAAAATTTGGTATGATAGTTTGATTAAATTTGGGATATGAAATTAATTAATATGAAATTATTATGTCCACCAATTTTTCACGTTCGATGTTTAACTCGTGGGAAATGTACTTTTTGGAAGAAATTCCAGAGCCTGTGTGCAACTCCATATTTGAGGCAATTGATGAAGTCTCTCTGTGCAGCTCCTTTAGAGATGAAGAATCCTTTTATAGTACATTTGTGTGTTTGCCATATTATTGGGGAAATATCTGAGGAGTTATTCTAAAAACAAGTCTGTACAAGTTCCCTGCATATTTCATCTTTGAATAAACCAGTGATGGCGAACCTTGGCACACCAGATGTTTTGGAACTACATTTCCCATGATGCTCAGCTACACCGCAGAATGCATGAGCATTATGGGAAATGTAGTTCGGAAATATCTGGGGTGCTAAGGTTTGCCATCGCTGGAATAGACCCTCTTGCATTAAGGAATCATTTTGTTTCCAGTACCATGCCTTTGATGCATGATTTCCTAATTATATTGTGAGGGTGTTTGGGGCATGGTCAGAGATGGTACACGCAGTGCTATAGGGGGCCTGGTCCCCATCAGTTCTACAGGGAGCCTGGGGGCAGAAAGGAGACTCTTCACATACCTTTGAGTCATTCCAGGATCTGTTGCTTCCAGTGTTTAAATAAAAGTTCCCCAAGCCCCACCAGTTCAGCAGCAGGGTCTGGGGAGAGAGAGGGGACAATTTTCTCATGTTCATGGGCAGAGTATTACTCCATGACATGTCACCCAACAATTAAATTAGATTTCCAGGCTCTTCTATATCAATCATCATGGGCAAACCGGAATTTTAAGGCATTCTGTATGGGGCCCCACAAATTCTAATGGCAGCCCTAGCTACACAGTTCAGACGACATAGAGCCGGCTACACCAGGGCAGACTATAGTATAAAGAAATGGTCAATATGCCAATATGATTGATGTACTGGAAAGGTATCTCCCACGGGACTTTGTTGCAGCACTAGAAATCACACAGATTGAAATGTATTTTATAGAAATGGAAAATCTTTATTTTACAATGGATTAAAATAGCTGGTCTATACAATTCACATCCTATTCTGTTAACATTACATGCTAACCTCACAGGGAGCAGGGACACATCTTTGTATAAAGAAGAAAAAAGTTCATTGCATATCCACCAATTACATGTGGGGGCAATTGGTGAATATGCAATATAATTTTTTTTCTTTGTTACAGAAAGATTTATTGCTGCTCCCTGTGAGGTTAGCAGGTGATGTTAACAGAATAGGATGCGGGTTGTATAGACCAGCTATTTTCAATCCATTATAAAATAAATATTTTACATTTTTATAAAATACATTTCAATTTGTGTGATTTCTATTGCTGCAACAAAGTGCCATGGGAGATACCTTTGTTTTCATATGATTAATGTACTGCCACATAGAAAGTAAAATCCTTTGTGTCAGAGATATTGACAGGGTTTTTACAGTGAAGGGTTTAATGAAGGGTTTAGCCATTGGAAGTAAGGGTGTGAGACACCCATCAAGATGCCAGCAAATGGGTCAGTAGGTACATTTAAATCTTCAGTATCAAGGGAACTTTGAAAACTCCTTCAGGTTATCTAAGATAGTCCATAAAAAGCTAAGCTGGTTGGGAAGATATAGATTAGCAAGTTTCACCCACTATTATTATTCCTTTGGGAAACAGTTCATGCACACATAGGCTGTTATCAACTGTTTTTAGCAGTGACGTTTTTGAGCTGTAAAAAAACCCAAGAGCTGAGGGTTTTTTTGGACTGTTTTCAGCTGTAAAAACGTTCACACTTAAAAACGTCGAAAACGCTTAAAATGTCAATCTCCAATGTTTTTGGACATTTTAGGCCCTTTAAAAACAGGGAAAAAATGCAAAAAAACCTGCGGTAATATAGCGCTGGTAAAAGCTGAAAACATCACTGATAAGCTACTGACGTTTTTTGGCTGTTTTTTTTAAAGTTCTGTGTGCATGGAGCCTTACATTTAAGAGATCTGGAGATCACAATGCTCACCCTATTTGACTGTTTTGTGGGTTGATGGAATGATAGGATAATGGATATCTGAAAATGGAAAGTCTTGTGTGGTTAGGAGATTGGAAGTGCGTCTATGAAAGAAAGGCTAAATACGAAAAAATAATAAATGCACATATTTCCGCAGAAAAATATGTGCATTTATTATTTTTTTTCTGAAGGAGCCTAGAAAGCATTGCACCCTTGATCAGTTGATCAGGGGTACAATGTCAGGCTGCTGCAGACAAGCCCTGCGTGAATCAACTACAAAAGCACTCATCGGTGCCCTTGCAGTCAATTCAGAACTACAAGCTATCAGCCATGGTGGCTGCCGTAGTGTAAGTATCTGCAAAGATACTTATTAATCACTCACACATATATGGCAACCGCTGACTGTAATTGTAGTCTATCACAGGCAACTGTAAATGAATAATGAGTGTGTGTGGGCGGAGCCTCACATGGTCACACTGTTTTTGAATTGTGACAGCGGGTGGGGGGAGAAGATCCCCCAACTGTTACACTGTGGCAGAGAGTGGGGGGAGAGGCTACAGGAGCTGGAACATGTTACAAGTTCCACCCTAAATACAGGTGGTACATGTAACATATTCTGAAAAGTGAACTTATCATTTAACCGCTTGCCGACGGCTGATCGGCAATTGACGGCGACAGAGTGGCTCTGTAACGCGAAACGCCGTCATACGACGGCGGCCGCGAGACAGAGCCTAGTGAGCGCGCGCGCCGCCGGAGGTGCGCGCCCGCGCTCACTGTGTTCGGGGGGGGCCAGGGAGCGAGTGCGGCGGAGTGAAGGAACGGAGGTCCGTGTAAGTAAACACGGACCTCCGCTCTGTGTGAGGGGGAAGGGCTGTGATCACAGCCTTCCTGTATATGAAGGCTGTGACCACTTCCCTTCCCCAGCTAGGGCAGTCCCCCTACAGTTAGAACACGCCCAGGGAACATAGTTAACCCTTAGAGCGCCCCCTGCAGGTTAACCCCTTCACTGCCAATGGCATTTACACAGTAATCAGTGCATTTTTATAGCACTGATCGCTGTATAAATGCCAATGGTCCCAAAAAAGTGTCAAAATGTTCGGACATGTCCGCTAAAATAGCGCAGTACCGCTAAAAATCGCAGATCGCCGCCATTACTAGTAAAAAATAAATAAATAAAAACCCCAAAAATGAATTATCATCATCTGTAAACGCGACCACTTTTGCGCAAACCAATCAATAAACGCCGATTGCGATTTTTTTTTATCGCAAATATGAGGACGAATATAAATCGGCCAAAAACGGTGAAAAAAAATGTTTTTTTATATTTTTTTTTTGGATTTGTATTTGAGCAAAAAGTAAGAAATTTGGGTTTTTTTGCAAAATTGTCGCTCTTCTTTTGTTTATAGCGGCGATCAGAAATGACGCAGAGGTGATCAAATACCACCAAAAGAAAGCTCTATTTGTGGGAAAAAAAGGACGCAAATTTCATTTGGGTACAACGTCGCACGACCGCGCAATTTTCAGTTAAAGCAACGCAGTGCCGAATCGCAAAAAGGGCTGCGGTCCTAAAGCTGGAAATCCTTCCGGGGGGGGTGAAGTGGTTAACCTCACTGGACCAATGACAGTTACTCCAATTTATCAACAGGGAGGTAGACAAAAAGGTTTAAGAAAGATAAGAAAGCAAAGTTCAGGAAAATTAATGGGAAAAAGTACAAATCACAAAGATACCAAGCATAACTGCTATTATTGGCCTCCCTTAGTACTTTTGACCTCCCTTATAGAGGTTGTAAACCTCAAAAAAATAAAAATAAAACCTGCAACACAAAGGCATAATGAGCTAGTATGCATCGCATACTAGCTCATTATGAAATACCTGAGATTGAAGTTGTTGCAGTGGTCCCTGCACACCACTGTCATGTTTCCCGGAGCTTCTTTTACGTTCACTGGCTCTGGCGCTGTAATTGGCTGGAGCCACAATGACGTCACTGCCGCATCTGCGCACGGGAGCCGCCGGTCACGTCACCGGCCCAGAAGAAATGACACCAGCGAGCTGTTTCTTCAGTACGCATGCACTGATGACGTTGGCAAAAGCGCATATAGTGAATATCTCCTAAACTTGCACTGACTTACTGATTAAACCCTTATTATTATTACCTGTAGGTAAAAGTTCTGTAACAGAGTTTACAACTACTTTAACCACTTCAAGACCGAGCCTCTTTTTGAGATTTGGTGTTTACAAGTTAAAATAATTTTTTTTTGCTATAAAATTACGCAGAACCCCCAAACATTATAAAATGGCGGTCGTTACAATACTTTGCCACACCGTCTTTGCACAGCGGTCTTACAATCGCAATTTTTTTTTTGGAACAAATTCACATTTTTTGAGTTAAAAAATAAGACAACAGTAAAATTAGCCCAATTTTTTTCCATATTGTGAAAGATAATGTTATGCCGAGTAAAATGGTACCCAACATGTCATGCTTCAAAATTTCGCCCGTTCGTGGAATGGCAACAAACTTTGGCACTTAAAAATTTACATTGGCGACGTTTAAAAATTCCTACGGGTTACCAGTTTTGAGTTGCAGAGTAGTTCTAGAGCTAAAAGCATTGCTCTCACCCTTAACGATTGCGGCGATACCTAACGTGTGGTTTGAACACCGTTTTCATATGCGGGCATATGAAACATTCCTTGTAATAGAAAAAAACATGCCAGGACCTCTTAAATATGAGATTTGGGGTCAAAAAGACCTCAGATCTCATATTTGCACTTAAATGCAGTACAAAAAGAAAAAATTACACTTGGGGGGGAAAAAAAAAAGCTCCTTTTAAGAGCTATGGGCGGAAGTGACTTTTGACGTCGCTTCCGCCCTGCAATGCTATGGAGCCGAGTGGGTGGCATCTTCTGCTCGCTCGGCTCACAGGCAGTGGGAGGAACGGTCGTAGACGACGGAAAAGTGGCGGGAGGGGGGGTGGGCCCTTCTCCCGCCCCCGATAAAAGTGATCTCGTGGCAAATCCGCCGCAGAGACCACTTTTGTCTGAAAGCCGGCCGCCGTTTAAAAATATACTGGGGTTATGGTAGCTATCTGCTAGCATAGCAATGGCATTCAACGGCAAAGTACCACCGTATATTGAGGGTGCGCGGTCCGGAAGTCGTTAAAAGGACAATGTAAACAGCCTTAGTGGAGGAAATTGTTAATAAAATTTACTTTTAAAGTGCCTCCTTTGGAACATATAGGGTACTGAAGTTTGTAGCCATTTATGTGCCCTAAAATTAACTTTAGTGTATTATTTACTGAAGTTTTGCATTTCCTAAATAGTTGCACTAATATTGTGTGATGTAAAACATTAGAACTACCACTTTTTTTCCTCTTGGGTGTCTACTATCAGAAAATATGTAATGCTTTGGGGACTTTATGAAATCCCCAGGCCTAATGATTTTATAAGCATGTGTAAAAAATGTAGACTTGTCTCTGGCAGCAAAAGGGTTAAATTCGTTATTACAAAAGGTTTCTATTATATGGAACTGCTATTTTTTACTTTGTGGACTCTTTCCTGTTGCCTTAGTGTGGGTGGAGATATTAAAGGATTTTATTATGGTGTTTTAATT
Organism: Glandirana rugosa; assembly: GCA_018402905.1. Lineage (NCBI taxonomy): Eukaryota > Metazoa > Chordata > Amphibia > Anura > Ranidae > Glandirana > Glandirana rugosa. The sequence continues at coordinate 437,041 of BLSH010220957.1, read as the reverse complement.
GGGAAGCTATTTTGCCATGCTTTTCAGCTGCAAAGTGAAAAGATCAGTTAAGGTATTGTACATATACAAAGGTGATAAAAATAATATCTAGTGATCATCACCACAATCAGTTGTTATCAAGTTAGCAGTGTTGGGAAACTTTTTGAGTTTCAATAACATTGACCATTAAAACCAAATTACAGTATAAAATAATACAGCTGCAAGGAATGAAAAATACACTTCAACTAAAAAAAAGAAAAGAAAAATACACTTCAACAGAGCATAGTGTATTCAATAAGTTGCTGAGTATCTATGGCCCCAAATACGGCTTTCATAGGTTAAATGGGGATAGGAACCTGACTAACTGGTCAGCATCTGCTCTTAGGCCCATGGTCTTCTCCATATAATTATATTCCACTTGTTCTGTCAGTTCGTTTTTGTCTATGAAGTCTTTTTTCCCAGAGCATGGGGAAATTCTTATACAAACACACATTACAAAATGTTATAAAAACCACTAGTATGGCGAGTTAGAAAAAAAAAATGATAAAACAGAATGGTTGCTGTGTACAAAGCAATTCTATTCTTTTATATAAAACAAAATTGTTGCAATCTACAAAATTGTTTTCACTTTTTTGCCTTAGGCAGCAGTGGAGACATATCATAGATTAGCTGAATTTGCTAAAAGTGGTTGTAAAGTGAGATTTACAAATAACTGGCACCCTCTCTGTTGTATGAAGATATAATGTACTGGGTCCGTTTTTTTATAATCCTAAATACCTTTTTTGCACAGTTCTGCTGTGTGGTCACATGACCTCTCTCTGCTCTCCTTTTCCGATCTAAGGAGAGCAGTGGGAGGGGCTGAGATTACCCTCACTCGGCCAGCAGAGGGAAATCAATTGACCACACAATGGCTTATAATTATAATTTTAGAAAAACTGACACACAGTACTTTATAGCTTCATACAACTGAGGGAATGGCAGTTATTGTAAATCTTACTTTACAGCCACAGGGAATAGTGTCAGGAGGGGAGGGGCGGGAGTAGATTGGTTCTCACGCAGAGAAATTACAGAGGGGGAGGGGGAGAGACTCTGAGCACAAAGCAGGATGACGGAGGCATGTGCATGGACCACAGTATGGATCAACAGCCATGATTACCATGGTCAGTACACCTAGGGGGACACAGGAACACACAGGATCAACCAGGTATTTTACAACATAGAATGGCACAAATGACACTGCAGAATTGTTATGGTATTTATCATGCGTTCCTTGGGAACAGAAGCTTTTTTTTTTTTTACTTTTTAAGGTTACAACCGCTTTAATAAACACTACTTTGAAACTTGTGATTATTGTATGACCACTTATTTGATCTGTTGTAAAATACAGATGTTTTTTGGGCACCAGGCTTCTAAATTGTAACAGTAGTGTTCAAAGTTGACTCTAGCATATGGTGAAAACTATTCAGTCTCAGGCTGCTTAAGAAAACACGTGATTGTGTAAGGAATTCTTTACTGTCAGGGCCCATTCACACCTGAGCGTTTTGTGGCTTGAATATGCTTGAAACCTGAAGCTACAAAACGCTGGAGGGGAAAAAAAAAAATCAATGATTCTCTATGGAGATGGTTCACATCTCCACTCAAAAATGCCTGAAGCCAAAAGCCTAAAGCTCAAACAAGTTCCAGAGGTATTTTTGGCGTGCAAATCGGGCAGATTTGGGCATTTGCATGCCATATAAATGAATGGAAACACACGATTCGGGCGTTTTGTCACGCATGTTTGTGCGATTTTCAGATGATATAAGAGCTAAAAAAAGCTAAAAAGAGCTAAAATTACCTAGCAACAAATGATGCAATAGATATATTATTCTCTATTGTCTAATACAAAAATGCCAAAAGGCCAAAAACGTTGCATACATACACGCAAAAACGATCCAAAGTCATGAGACAAAGCGCCGGAAAAAGCTGCATTCAGGTGTGAATGCAGCCTTAGAGCAGATAGGATGTGAAACTCCTTTCCACAGCTGGTGGTGTCAGCGGAGAATGTAGAAAATTAAAAATAACTTTTAGATGGGCATCTTAGTGAATGCAAGATAACGGGATATGGGAAATTGTAGTGACATAAACACATACATACACATACCCACACAGGTTGAACTTGATGGACTGGTGTCTTTATTCAACCTTACCAACTATGTAACTCTGATATAGTTCCAGTTATCTTTTACTCAAATTAGGCAGCCAGGTCTGCTGTTATTTTGCAGTCTTTAGTGAGTCTCTGAATCCTTATAACAATGCTTTGTAACTTTGTTCTTTTTTTCCAGATAAAGGAAGTGTTAAAAATGTTGTACTAATTTTGGGATGCCGCTGCACACCACAAAAAGGTATTTTGTGTGTTGGTGTGTGTGTGTATATTTTTATATAAAATCCCCTCTTAAAATGTGTATATCTGTGTGTATTTTCATTAATATTGGCTTTGCAATAAACTTTTTTTTCTTGTATTTTTCTGTAGAAATACAATCTTTTCTTTCTGTGTGGGATACAAACCTCCCACATGAGGTTCAACACCTTAAAAAACACAATGAAATTAGACAAGAGCTGGCAGAAAAAGCACGGGGGTTGTCTCTAGACTTGTAATTGGAGGTAAGTTAATATACGCAGTAACACAACAAACCACAACATAACGCCTTTAAGAGGGAGGGCCACATCTTAAGAAGTAGGAGGGGACCTCAACAACCACAGGGGAAGGGAATTTAATTGTGCCAACAAATGAGGAAGAATAGAACCTTAATGGTATAAAAACATAATTTTATTGCATCACATTAAAAAGATGAAGTGCCATCAACAGTAAAATCATATCATATAAAACCAATACAATGTTAGACAGTCAGTCTTAGATATTATAAGCGTATGGAATCAATGCTTTACGCTGTTAAGGATTTACACTTAATGATGGACACTGCAAGAACAAAGAAACAAATATGTGAATTACAATATGAAATTAAAGGGGTTGTAAACCATTGCGGTTTTTCACCTTAATGCATTCTATGCATTGAGGTGAAAAACCTCCTTTAGTGCACCACCCCCCCAGAGCCCCCCTTTTACTTACCTGTACCCGATTGTTCCAGCGACGGGAACAAGCACACCCGCTCCAGCCAGTGTCCTCATTGAATAGATTAATAGCAGTGCAACCATTGGCTCCCGCTGCTGTCAATGAAATCCAGTGACACGGGAGGTGAGGGGCGGAGCCGAGTCCTGCTGACTGTGTCAATGGACGCAGCAGCAGGACATGGGAGCACACCTGCACGAGTGCCCCGAGGGAGAGCGGCTCTCCAACAGGGCACTCGAGAAGAGGAGGAGCCAGGAGCACCGCTGAGGGACCCCAGAAGAGCAGGATCGGGGCCACACTGTGCAAAACCAACTGCACAGAGGAGGTAAGTATAACATGTTTGTAATTTTTTTTTTTCTAAACAAAGCTTTGCATATCTTTTAATCATCCTGCTTAACCAGGAAGAAACAAAAAAAAAGGGGGGGGGTCATTCATGGGGGTGGGGGGGAGTCAAAGACAAAGGGGGTCTGAAGAGCCAAAATCCCATATACAGATAGCCATCTAAAGGACTTGCCCACATAGATCAGACTGTTACTGACTTTCAGGGAGACCTGGGCATTGTTACTACAGGCAGTCCCCGGGTTACAAACAAGATAGGGTCTGTAGGTTTGTTCTTATGTTGAATTTGTTTGTAAGTCGGAACAGGTACATTTCTCTTACGTTCACTGACAGACGCAGCCCTTCATTAGACAAGTGGGGTTATATGCACATCCTACCAGGAGTTGACTAGGCAAATAGAAAGAAAGCAAGCTGACCCCTCCCAGGGGTCCGCCCTCTCTCTCCCATATAACCCCCTGCTCTGCATAGCATATCAGTTTTCTATGCCTAGTGCAAGGAGTTAGACCTGGCTCTCTTATGGGACCTGCGGTTCATTTTTTTTGCTACCGCTTTTTTATTTTTCTCAAGCTATCTGATGAAGACTACTAGCCACGCCCATTTTTGGGGCGTTTTCCCTCTAGTGCTGAGCGGCGGCCATTTTGCCGTAGTCACGGCCTGTATTGCAGGTTTTGGCCTCTTTCAACCGCTCGGCGGCCATGTTGGATGTGCCTGGAAAGAAAAATGTGCTGATAGCCATTTCCTTCCTCTTCACCCTGGGACAGCGTGGATGGCACAGGCGGCGCAGGCTCTAGGACTGGCGGTCACTAAGCACTCCTACTGGGACGCAGCGCTTGTGGGCAACAAACAGCAAGTATAGCTGGGCTCTCCCTGGGGTGCTGGTAGCAGTGGGTGCAGTCCTCCCGGGGTCTCCCTAGTTGTTCTGTGGGGTGGCGGTGAGGCTGTATTGTGGGGGTGTCAGGGCATTTTTTTCTGCCTGTCAGGTCCGGTGGCACAATGGTGGATGACACTGCGTTTCCTTCTGAAGAGGAGTCAGTGGCAGTGCGACCTGCGCTAGGGGCCCTGGTGTCCCTGGACCAGCTCAGAGCAGTATTTGGGGAATTCTGCCTCCCCCCCTTTCTTCGAGGGAAGAGTCTGAACCGGAAGTGGCCTCGGGGGTCACGAGGACCCCCGTGGAGCTCTGAGGGCGAGCTGAATCCCTCGGACGGCGAGGAAGACCAGGGGGCCTCAGTTGCGCGCGAAAAGGGGCTGGTGGCTGCACTGATTGCAGATATCCATGCGTCTTTGCGACTGGACCAAGTTGGGGAGTCGCAGGAGTCCGCATACGCTTGCGGGTCTGCTAGGCCACCCAGGTCCCCTAAGGCTTACCCTTATGATCAATTTTTTGACCATCTGGTCTATCAGGAATGGCAGCGTCCACAGAATTCCTTTGCCCTGCCAAGACGCTTCGCTATACGTTATCCATTTGAGGATAGCTTTGTGAAGAAGTGGGCATCCCCCACAGTGGTCCCTCCGGTGGCACGCCTGAATAAGGCAACGACCATTCCCTTGGAGGGGTCTCCCTCTTTTAAGGACTCAGCTGATAGGCAGATGGAGGCGGTGTCCAAAGCACTTTTTCTGCTGGCAGGCTCAGCCATGCGGCCGGCGCTGGCGTCGGCCATGGCGGCGCAATCTCTGTCTGAGTGTATGACGGAGCTACAGAATGACTTGAACTGCGGGATGTCGCTTGAGGCGTCGCAGAGAGCTGACCATGTGTTTCAGGGTCTTCGGTACCTGTGTGTCGCAGCTCTGGACCGGCTTCCCATGTTGTCTAAAATGTCTGTTTTCACGGTCATTATCAGACGGGTACTCTCGGGTGACCACACGTCTAAGAAGGGCCTCACGGATCTCCCCTTCCAGGGCGGTCAGCTCTTTGGGGCGCAGTTGGGTGGAATCATTAAGGATTTCACCGGAGGGAAGAGTACTTTTCTTCCGGAGCCCAGGCGGCGGGAGCAATCTCTGTCTGAGTGTATGACGGAGCTGCAGAATGACTTGAACTGCGGGATGTCGCTTGAGGCGTCGCAGAGAGCTGACCATGTGTTTCAGGGTCTTCGGTACCTGTGTGTCGCAGCTCTGGACCGGCTTCCCATGTTGTCTAAAATGTTTGTTTTCACAGTCATTATCAGACGGGTACTCTCGGGTGACCACACGTCTAAGAAGGGCCTCACGGATCTCCCCTTCCAGGGCGGTCAGCTCTTTGGGGCGCAGTTGGGTGGAATCATTAAGGATTTCACCGGAGGGAAGAGTACTTTTCTTCCAGAGCCCAGGCGGCGGGAGTTCTGCCGCAAGCAGGGTCCTAATTCTTCGGGTCAGAAGAGGTTTTTTCGTGCCCCCGGTGCAGCGGGCAAGGGGTCGAGGCCCGGCAAGTCTGCCGCGGGGGCCGGTAAACGATCCTGGCAACGCAACAGCGAAAAGACAGAGGATAAGTCCGCCTCCGCATGATGGGTTGCCCCCACCCAATTCTCGGGTTGGGGGCCATCTTCTAGGGTTCGCAGACAGGTAGACTGCCCTCATTTCCGACCGGTGGGTGCAGGAAGTGGTGTCCTCCGGGTACAGGATAGAGTTCAGCACTCTACCCCCAGACAGGTTCTTCCCATCAAACTTGAGACTCCCTCAGGGGCGTCGAGAGGGGATGTTCAGGTGCTCTCCGAACAAGGGGTGATTGTGTCAGTACCTCCGCTGGAAAGATTCCGCGGCTTCTACTCCAACCTGTTTGTGGTACCCAAAAAGGGGGGGTCAGGCCGGTTCTGGACCTAAAAGCGCTAAATCACTTTGTGAGGGCGCGAAAATTCATAATGGAATCTTTCCGTTCGGTCGTGGCCGCCCTACACCAAGGGGACTTCATGGCATCTCTGGATATCAGGGACGCATACCTCCACGTTCCCACCCTTTGCGGTGGGAGATCTGCACTACCAATTCGTGGCACTTCCCTTCGGTCTGGCCTCGGCTTCTTGGGTGTTCACCAAGCTTGTGGCTCCGGTGTTGGCGCTGTTGAGGCAGAGAGGCATTGCGGTGGTAGCATACCTCGATGACCTGCTCCTGAGAGCGGAGTCTGCTTCGGCTCTGGAGGAGAACATGGCTATCACCATGGCCTCATTGAAGGACTTTGGCTGGCTGATCAATCTGCAGAAGTTGACATTGACACCGTCCTGTCGCCTGGAATACCTGGGTCTGATTCTGGACACGGAGCAGGTGAAGATGTTCTTACCTCCAGCCAAGTTGCTGACACTGCAAGCAGCGGTGTGAACCCTGCTGTCACGCCGGTGGTCTTCCTTACGGTTCTGTATGCGGGTGTTGGGGCTCATGGTTTCAGCCTTCGAGGCGGTACCTTACGTCCAGAGTCACACTCGGCTCCTTCAGCGAGCGATTCTGTCACGGTGGGACAAGTCTCTGCTGTCCCTGGACCAGCTGATCAGATTGGATTGTCAGACCAGAGGATCATTGGCCTGGTGGCTTCGGGCCCCGGCCCTAACGTTGGGGAAGTAATTTCTTCCCCTGAATTGGTCGATAGGCTGGCGTCCGTCGTGACTATCGGGCTGGGGGGGGGGGTCCTGGGGCAGCTGTCTGCTCAGGGGCGCTGGTCGGCGCAGGAATCCAGCCTTCCGATCAATGTGCTGGAATTGCGGGCGATCAGGCTCTGCCTCTCCCACTGGAGGGTAAGGTTGCGCGGCCTCCCGGTTCTGGTTCAGTCGGACAACGCCACGGCAGTGGCGTATGTGAACCATCAGGGCGGAACGAGGAGCTCGGCTGCGGAAGCGGCTCTCATTCTGCGATGGGCAGAACTTCACGTGCCGGCAATCTCCGCCGTTTACATTCCGGGCGTAGAGAATTGGCAGGCGGACTTTCTCAGCCGCCAGACGCTGGATCAAGGGGAATGGTCCTTACATCCAGAAGTGTTCCGCCAGATTTGCCATAAGTGGGGCACGCCAGACATGAACATCATGACGTCTCGGTTCAATCACAAGGTGGAAACCTTTGTGTGCAAGACAAGAGACCCGCTGGCGGCCGCCACGGAAGCGCTGGTAGCGCCTTGGAGTCGGTATCGACTCCTGTACGCTTTTCCTCCTATCAAGCTTCTACCGCAGCTACCTTGGTACGCCGACGTGGTGCGAATGGTGGCAGATGTTCCCTGGCGTCTTCCGCTGCGTGAAGATCTGTTGTCTCAGGGACCCATCTTGCACCCTGCTTTACCCTCGCTGGCTTTGATGGCTTGGCTATTGAGTCCCAGGTGTTGAGGGATAGGGGTGTCGCTGACTCCGTGATCCCTACCATGCTTTAAGCTCGCAAGTGCACTTCGCGCAAGATTTATCATCGCACCTGGAAGGCCTATATTGCCTGGTGTGAGGCGGGGGGTTGGAACCCTCGCTTTTACGTTGTGTCCAGGGTCCTGGCTTTTTTGCAGCAGGGCCTGGATAAAAAATTGGCATTGAATACTCTCAAGGGTCAGATTTCTGCTCTGGCGATTCTATTTCAACGGCCTTTGGCATCACATTCGTTGATTCGTACATTTGTACAAGGTGTGCGCCATGTGGCTCCTCAGGTACGGTCACCTTTGGTGCCGTGGGATTTGAATTTGGTGCTTTCTGTGCTGCAGAAACCGCCTTATGAGAAGATCAGAGATATTCCCTTACAATTGCTGTCGCAGAAAGTGGCTTTCTTGGTGGCCATTACATCCGCTAGGCGGGTGTCTGAGTTGGCAGCGTTCTCCTGCAAGTCTCCTTACCTAGTCCTTCATAAGGACAAGGCGGTCTTGTGCCCGTCTCCTTCGTTTCTACTGAAGGTGTTCTCTTCTTTTCACATTAATGAAGATATTGTTCTTCCTTCATTATGTCCGCACCCGGCGCATCCCAAGGAATTTGAGTTACATTCCTTGTATGTCGTGAGGGCTTTGCGGGTGTACTTGGCGTCTACAGCCTCCTTTCGGAAGTCTGATGCGTTGTTTGTGCTGACGGATGGTCCGCGCAAAGGATTGGCGGCCTCGTCGGCTACTGTTTCCCGTTGGATCAGACCGTGACCCATGCGTATACTGTTTGGGGCAAAGTACCCCCTTTTCCAGTCATGGCTCATTCCACCAGGGCAGTTAGCACTTCCTGGGCTTTCAGACACCAGGCCTCAGTGTCACGGGTGTGCAAGGCGGCTACTTGGGCCTCGGTGCACACGTTTACTAAGTTTTACAAAGTTGATGCATCAGCAGATGCTGCTTTTGGCCGTAAAGTTTTACAGGCAGCAGTGTAGGCGCGGCTGGCGCCTCCTGAGAGGATTCTGTTGGGTACAGTTGTCATTTGCCCACCCCTCTTGAATGACACAGCTTTGGGACATCCCAACTTGTCTAATGAAGGGCAGCGTCTGTCAGTGAACGTAAGAGAAAAAGGGATTTTATTAAAACTCGCTGTAAAATCCTTTTCTCTGAGTTCACTGACAGACGCAGCACCTACCCCTCTGTGTTGCGTTTGTACGGCTTGTTGCGAACTGATATGCTATGCAGAGCAGGGGGGTTATATGGGAGAGAGAGGACGGCCCCCTGGGAGGGGTCAGCTTGCATTCTTTCTATTTGCCTAGTCAACTCCTGGTAGGATGTGCATATAACCCCACTTGTCTAATGAAGGGCTGCGTCTGTCAGTGAAAAGGATTTTACGGTAAGTTTTAATAAAATCCCTTTTTTTTTTTTTTTTTTTTTTTTTAAGTATAGCTCCAGCCAAAAAAAATATTTTTAAGCTTTTTGTATAGCATAGGGAAGGGTTAACATCACTGGAATGTTTGTTTTGCTGTCTATGTCCCTGTTTAGAAGATTTTACCTCACTTTCTGTCCCTATGACAATTTGATTTTGAAAATTTTGGGTTGTTGTGGAAACAAACCTTGGTGATAAAGCATCAGGGGAGACACCTTTTTCCCATAATAACTCTTACAGGAGTGAATTTCCCTTCATAGGGGGAGATTCCCTCTCACTTCCTGTTGTCTCCCTCTGCTTGTAAGTAGGAGTCGTTTGTAAGTCGGATGTTTGTAACTAGGTATATAGAGCCCATCCTGTTCCATCCATAGAGAGACATGTGACCCTAGAAATTAAACTTGGACTTCCCAGATATCAAGTACAGATGTATAAATGTCACAAAAATATGAATCTGTAAGACAAATAACAGCGCTCAGCTCCACAAAGCCTCATTAAAATCATAGGTCATTCAATTGAATATATCTGGAAATCTGTATACATAATATACAAGGCACACACCTTAGCTTGCCTGGATCAAAATTGCATGCTCTTGTAAAAAGGAGAGGGGAAGATTATCCCAGCATTGGATGCAGAGGAATAAGAGGGGTGTATACCTCCACAATATAAGGCGACTCCACACCACCTACACTAAACACACAAAAGATAGTTGTATAAATCTTAAGCATTTGCAGTAAATGCTTATGTGGTGTACCAATGCCATTTGTGTTATAGTGAACAAACAGCCTAACAAATTGTAGATACATTTTATGAGAGAAATATAGAGGCTAGCTTTGTTGAGTTTTCCTCCTGAGAAAGACATTTCCTTGCTCTTGAAAGGACCTAAAGAATCACATTTTCTATTTTCTTTTCAAGCTGTTGAGATCTGCAAAGTCCTTTCATTAGTGCTATTAGACTAGCCAACTCTGAGGGTTATAAACTTTCAACTAGCTTAAATTTGAGAAATATTTCCCATACATCATAATATTTTTTTTTTTTTTTTTTTTTTAAGTCCATGGTCTGCATGAAGCATTTGCTTTTGGATTAGAGGCAGTATATATGTTTATTAATACAATGCTTTCTGCACTTTATATAGTATACTAGTTTAACCACTTACCAACTGGTAGGTTTTCCAGCTTTAGGACCAGAGCACTTTTTTCAATTTGGCACTGCACCGCTTCAAATGGTAATTGCGCGGTCATGCAATGCAGTACCCAAACAAAATGTGCGTCCTTTTTTTTCCCCACAAATAGAGCTTTCTTTCTGTGGTATTTGTTCACCACTGCGCTTTTTATTTTTTGCGATATAAACAAAAAAAGGACGAAAATTTTGAAAAAAAATTATATTTTCAACTTTGTTATTACAAAAATACAATAAACTAAATCTTAGTCATACATTTTTGCCAAAATGCATTTAGCCACATATCTTTGATAAATAAAAAGTTAATTACCGTATATTTATTGGTTTGCGCAAAAGTTATAGCGTCTACAAACTAGGGCACATTTTCTGGAATTTATGCAGCTTTTATTTTATGACTGCCTATCTCATTTCTTGAGGTGCTAAAATGGAAGGGCGGTACAAACCCCCCCCCCCCAAATGACCCCATTTTGGAAAGTAGACACCCCAAGGAATTTGCTGAGAGGCATGTTGAGCCCATTGAATATTTTATTTTTTTGAAAGATGACCAAAAAAAAAAATTACACAAAGTTGTTACTGAAATGATATATTGCTCACACATGCCATGGGTATATGTGGAATGACACCCCAAAAATACATTCTGCTGCTTCTCCTGAGTACAGGAATACCCCATGTGTGAGACTTTTTGGGAGTATTTCTAAGGTCAAAAATGCATGCATTCACCCCACACTACCTATCTCAGTTGCGGAGGCCATGAAATGCCCAGATAGTACAAGCCCCCCCCCCCCCCCAAATTACCCCATTTTGGAAAGTAGACACCCCAAGCTATTTGCTGAGAGGCATGTTGAGTCCATGGAATATTTTATGCCACAAGTTTCGGGGAAATTACCATTTTTTTTTTCCCACAAAGTTGTCACTAAATGATATGTTGCTTGAACATGCCATGCATATATGTGAAATTACACCCCAAAATACATTCTGCTGCTTCTTTTGAATACAGGAATGCCACATATGTGAGACCTTTTGGCAGTCTAGCCGCGTACGGGACCCCAAAAACCAATCACCGCCTCCAGGCTTTCTAAGTGCGTAAAAAGGTGATTTTACTCCTTACTCCCTATCACAGTTTCGGAGGCCATGGAATGCCCAGATAGCACAACCCCCCCCCCCCCCCCAAATGACCACATTTTGGAAAGTAGACATTCCAAGCTATTTGCTGAGAAGTATTTTGAGTATTTTGCAGATCTCACATTTTGTCACAAAGTTTTGAAATTTGAAAAAAGTAAAAAAAAAAAAAAATTCAGTTTACTTCTTCATTTTCCAAAACAAAGGAGAGCTGCAAAATACTCACCGTGCCTCTTAGCAAATACCTTGGGGTGTCTACTTTCCAAAATGGGCTCATTTGGGGGCAGGGGGGGGTTTGTGCTATCTTTACATTTCAGGGCCTGCAAAACCGTGATAGGTACAGAGGAGTAAAATCACCATTTTATGCCCTTAGAAATCCTGAAGGCGGTGATTGGTTTTCGGGGTTCTGTACGCGGATAAGCTCCCAAAAAGTCTCACACATGGGGTATCTCCATACTCAGGAGAAGCAGCAGAATGTATTTTGGGGTGTAATTCCACATATACCCATGGCATGTGTGAGCAATATATCATTTCAGTGACAACTTTGTGTAAAAAAATAAATAAATACAAATTGTCATTTCCCCGAAACTTGTGGCAAAATATAAAATATTCCATGGACTCAACATGCTTCTCAGCAGATAGCTTGGGGTGTCTACTTTCCAAAATGGGGTTATTTGTTTTTGTTTTTTTTTGCTATCTGGGCATTTCATGGCCTCTGAAACCTGGATAGGTAGTATGGGGTAAAGGCATAAATTTTCGCCCTTAGAAATCCTGAAGGTGGTGATTGGTTTTCGGGGTCCCCTACACGGATAGACTCACAAAAAGTCTCACACATGGGGGGTATCCCCGTACTCAGGAGAAGCAGCAGAATGTATTTTGGGGTGTAATTCCACACATACCCATGGGTGAGCAATATATAATTTCAGTGACAACTTTGTGTAATTTTTTTTTTTTTTTGTCACTCTTCAGTCATTTATGACAAACAAATAATATATTCCATGGACTCAACATGCCTCTCAGAAAATAGCTTGGGGTGTCTACTTTCCAAAATTGTGTCATTTGGGGGGGTTTTGAACTGTCCTGCCATTTTATGCCCAACATCACCCACTCTTCTAACCACTTGAACCACCAAGTCTTTTCTGACACTTTTTAGTTACATGAAAAAATCCTTTTTTTTGCTAGAAAATGACTTTGAACCCCCAAACATTATATATTATTTTAAAGCAGAGGCCCTACAGATTTAAATAGTGGGTGTTACATTTTTTTTTCCACAAAGTATTTGCGCAGTGATTTTTCAAACACAATTTTTGGGGAAAAAAAAACACTTTTTTGAATCTTAATGCACAAAAACATACTATTTTGCCCAAATGTTTGGTGAAATATAAAAGTTGATCTCATGCCGAGTGCATAGACACCAAACATGACATGCTTTAAAAATGATGCACACCCGCGAAGAGGCGAAAAACTATATACATTTTTAAAAGCCTTTACAGGTTACCACTTTAGATCTGCAGAGGAGGTCTACTGCTAGAATTACTGCCCTCGATCTGACGTTCGTGGTGATACCTCACATGCATGGTGAAATTGTTGTTTACACACGACATGAAACTGATGCTTGCGTCCACCTTTGCGCGTGTGCACGGGGGGCAGGGGTGCACTTTTTTTTTTTTTTTTATTATTCATTTTGCTTTTTGTTTTATTTTTACACTGTCCCTTTCATCTTTTTCTTTTTTTTTATCATTTTTATCACAGGGATTTTAAATATCCCCTATGATAAAAATAGGTATTGTCGCATATCATTTTTTTTTTCATTTTGGGGTCTACTAAACTCTAGATCTTTCCCCAGCCCTTAAAGCATCTGACCACACCAAAATTGGTTTGATAAGATGCTTCCCCAATTTCCCAATGGTGCTGTTTATATCTGCGAAACGGAAGTCACAAAATGGTCGTAGCCACCGGTTTCTTAGGCCATGGGGATGATTGGAGCCATTCTAGTTTTCAATCAGCTCTATGGTAAGCTGGCGGAACCACCAGCTGCATTCTCACTTTCCCCGGTGGGACAGGAGAGCCTGAGAAGACCAGCAACATACAAGTATGTCGCTGGTCCTTATTGGGCATATATGGTAATGTTCTTTTTTTCATGAAAAAATAATCAATCGGTGGGTATGCCCACCATTAGAAAACCTCCCTTCATCCTCCCACTTCTAATGGTGGGCATAGCCACTTTTTAAAAAAAATATACCGGAGAATAGGGGCGATCCGCCCCAATTTCCACCCACTGCCCCTATGCTCCGGTATATTTGCTCTTTTTTTAACTGTGGTGGTGAAATCACCGCCAACAGCGCTGGAGTCGCTGCTTTATATATGGTGGGAGCAAACGCTATTGCTGTCACCCTAAATAAATCAGCTCTGCAGCTGGCATACCTGAAAATTAAATAAAGATTAATAAAAATCGTAACACATAAAAAAAAGTAATATTCCTGCTAAGAATAAAAAAATAATTACATGTTACATAAAAACATTGCATACCTGCAAAAAAAAAAACCCACTATAATAAACCGCAACAAAACATTAGAGATATGCATAAACAACAATAGAGAGAGCAATAGAAAGAGAATAGAGAGAAAATGGAGATAGAAAAACAAGAAACGTACAACTGTTTTTGGTTTTTATTTTTTTAAATTCTTTTGGTTTCTATAACTTTTTTTTTTTTTTTTTCTGGTACGCTTTTTTTTTTTTTTATAACAATGAACAATAAACAGTAAAGGTTAGGGTCTCCAAAAATGCAGTGACATCTTTGGAGACCCTGTGAAAGTGTGTCCTATTTCTATGTAGTGCTGTTCTCTACGCTAATACTCAACTAATGAATGGTAGCGCTCGAAACAGTGACCGATGCAGAGACCAGGCTGGTCCAAACAGGTGGGGCAATAATATCGGGTGTCACGCCTGTATCCATTTCGTCGGCAGACACAACATCTTTTTTGGGGGTATCGTTGGGTAGGGGTAGCAGGGATGGCATGTGGATAATGCCGTCCATGCAGCCGGCTCACTGCATGTGGATTGGAAACTTGGGGTGCAGAGCCATCTGGATACAGAAGGGCTCTGATGATCTCTTCCTGGAATTGCAGGAGAGGTCCAGTCCGTCCTGACGCTTTGTATAGCACAAAAGTGTTCAGCAAAGCCAATTGAAAGAAGTAAATAGACAATTTTTTGTAGATGAAAACCCAAACACTGCGCTAACCCAAATGTAAGCTGCAGCTCAAATTACTCAGTCTTAGTAATAAACCATAGATATTAAACAGGAGCCGCGCTAATCATAGTCCATAGTCCATAAACAAATAGTCTCACATGGTAAAGGCAAAAAAAATGAATCACTGGGATAGCCGTGTGTTATGCTCAGTAGCCCAAATCCTCAATAATCCAATTGAAGGCTTACCATGTGTGTGTAGAAATTGCACATATGACAATCAAATCCGTTGTCCGCCTCCCCGGGGTTCACAAGGGTCCTCTTTTTGTCCAGCTCACACCCGACATAAGCCACATGAGAAATGAGACAAAAGACAGGGAGGGGGCTATATAGTGAAGTATGTCTCAGCAGAGTGAATGCAACCACCTTCACACACACCGCGGTGCACCTTTAAAACAGTGAGCCCTGTCCCGTAAGAATTCAAGGCTTACCGACTCCTAAATAGACCAACACATGAGAGAAGTGTGTGTAGACCAGTGGGTTCCCAGCCCCACGCTCCAGACTCATACAAGGCAGTAGATCAGATGCCAGATGACTCTATCGAACCACTCTCCCAGCGCTCGGTCAGGAATCACCCCATACACTTCCAGCAAACTCTCGATCAGTGTCAGACCTGAGGTTCCGGAGTTCCAGGTTAATATAGTACATAGAACAGAAAGGACCGCATAGGGCAATAACGTTCAGACACTTTATTATAAAAAGAGCAACTACTCACATTTAAAACTCCAGAGTAACGATCAACTGTGTAATACAAGCCGGCTCAAAGAGGTGACGTCAGCGCGCCCGTTCCGACATACGTTTCATCCAATAGGACGTCGTCTCCCTGAAACGTACGTCGGAACGGGCGCGCTGACGTCACCTCTTTGAGCCGGCTTGTATTACACAGTTGATCGTTACTCTGGAGTTTTAAATGTGAGTAGTTGCTACTTTTTATAATAAAGTGTCCGATCTACTGGGCTACTGAGCATAACACACGGCTATCCCAGTGATTCATTTTTTTTGCCTTTACCATGAGAGACTATTTGTTTATGGACTATGGACTATGATTAGACAATTTTTTGTACCAGCGTCTGGATTTACGGGCAATTAAGTAGGGCGCCAATAACTGGTCATTGAGGTCCACCCCTCCCATATTAAGGTTATATTGGTGGACAGAGAGGGGTTTCTCCACAACACCAGTCACCCTTCTAATTTGGACAGCTGTGTCTGCATGAAGGGAGGAAAGAATGAAAACATCATTTGTATCCCTCCACTTCATCGCAAGCAAATTGCCACATGTCAAGCAGGCTCTCTCTCCCCGACTAAGTCGGGAATCTACCAGCGGTTGGGGGAAGCCCCGGCGATTAGGTCGCACGGTGCCACATGCGCCAATTTGGTGATCAAGTAAGTGACTAAAAAGTAATTGTCCACGTACAAATGGTACCCTTTTCCGAATAAGGGTGACACCAAGCTCCTCACAATTTTGCCAGCACTCCCCATGTAGTCTGGGCATCCTTCCGGCTCTATGCGGCTATCTAGGCCCTCATAAACCATAAAACTACATGTATAGGCTGTGGCCCTGTCACAGAGCTTATACAACTTGACCCCGTATCTGGCACGCTTGTTGGGGACATACTGTTTGAAAACAAGATGGCCAGCAAATTTAATCAGGGACTCGTCCACGCACACAACTTGGTTGGGAATAAAATGTGCTGCGAACGTCTGGTTGAAGTGGTTTATGAGGGACTGAATTTTGTAGAGCCGGTCAAATTCAAGGTCTCCATACGGATGATCGAGTAGATTGTCACTGAAGTGCATGAACCGCAGAATCTGCTCGTATCGTGTCCTGGCCATGGAAGCAGAATAGACATACATGTGTTGAATTGAGTCACTGGACCAATATAACCGCAATTCAGGTAGATGATGTATGCCCATGTTGAGGGTGAGGCCCAAAAAGTTCTTAAATTCGGAAACCTTAATTGGTTTCCAATTTCTGGCAAGGGACAAATGAGGCTTAGCGGCGATGTATTGACTAGCGTATAAATTGCTTTGGTCCACAATAGATCTATAGAGATCTTCGGTGAAATACAGCGAAAAAAAATCAATGGCCCTACAATCAACTGTATTCACCTGAATTCCGGGTTGGGCAGTGAATGGGAGAAGTACGGGCGCTGCATCAGTGGTGGGTTGCCAATCAGGGTTTGCAAGCGCGTCAGGAAGGGCACTATGGGCTTTGCGGGCCTGTGTTCTTCGTCTTCGCGGCAGAGGCGCATTACTCGTGCTAGCCACACCAGCTTGAACTTCACTTATGGGACTCGCCACGTCACCAAGTGTTACTGCAGTGCTGGTTGTATGACCAGGATGTACTAGGCCGCTGGTGCTTGCCAGGTCACCAGAAGGGGTAGCGGCACTAGTACTTGCTCTCTACTCCATACGAGAACCCTGCGGTTCTTGCACCTCAGCGACAGCTAAATGGGATCTGGTACGCCTGACCTTAGCAGGGACCACCCAATCGTTAGAGCTATCTGTCATGGAGCCGCTGTCGAATATCAACTCAATTGGCGAGTCTGAATCTGACAGTGAGTCTTCCCCATCGCTCTCATCTGTCATACTCACAATCGCGTAGGCCTCATCACTAGTGTACCTCGGATTAGACATGGCCTCTAAATGTATAGGTACACAAGTGAGACTCACAGGCAAAAAAGTGCACCTGGTTGTCAGAGCCTGTGTCAAGTCGCTACCAAATTCACTGTCACAATTCGTAGGGATCGGGCGTGATCTCTGCGAAGGCTGCAGATATGTGTTCTGTGAGTGGTAAGTGACAGCGATCTATTGATCCTGCACTTGGGTGGGCTGGGCTGGGCTGGTTAGAGAGGCTAAACGCAGGTTTTAGCAGTTATCTGGGCTGATCCCGCTAACGCTGCATTTTTTAGAACACTAAATCTAAGGGGGGCACTAATATAGGTCTGATCAGATCGCAGATATTGATCTGATCAGATATTACAATAATATTTAACACCTACCTAGTGTGTGTGCGTGTCAGAGTACCTCGCTAACTGGCCCTGCCTGGTATTTAAGCTGACCCTAACGCACGCTAAAACCTAACTGGGCTCACCGCCGGGCGATCGGGGGTTAAAACCTATAAAAGGTATATAAAATAATATACGGCGGGTAATGGTCCGTCCCGGTCAATCGCTCCATGAGACTGTGCGTGTGTGTGATCCATCCACAATTTATAATAACATTATAGACTAGTCTAGTTATAGACGCTAGACTAGTCTGGATATAATCACGGGGGGAATCTAAATCACAAGATTTTTTACGTCGCAATCGCCCTAGTCGGGTCTATTGACGATTTTGGACGCAAATCGGAGAGATTGGTCGGGTCGGGTCGG
>BLSH010220957.1:375899-410440 GCA_018402905.1 Glandirana rugosa | reverse complement strand
GCCAAGAAGAAGAAACTGAGCAAAAACAAAAAGAAAAAAGAATCTACAGAAAGACCCGCAGAAGTAGAAAAGGGAGACAGCGTCGCCTACAATCTGAGGGCCAAACGATCGGAGCATGCGCCAACGTCCTAAATCTTTCAAACAGGACATTATCGCTGACAGAAAGGACTCTTCTAAGTAAGGGTATGAACTTTTCACCCGTTAGACACTTTAATTTGTTTGATACAGTTATAGATGTTAATAATCTTGCTAGAAAATTAACATTACGTAGACATTTTTTTCAGGATGATGAAGATAGTTCATTACAATCTATGGAAGTGGTGTCAGAGGCTAATGTCTCTGCGGTGTTTAACTTTAGGGAAATATGTGCGTTGCAAGAGTTGGAGGATTTGCAGAGGGAATCTGGCATGGGTCATGAGACGGAGCAATCAGCTATGCAGGAGGCTCCGCTCAGACTCAGATCAGAGTTCTACCCCATCAGCTCCAGAGGCAAGGCACTAGATGTATTCCAAAAACGTGTAGAGAAGGATCTTACTAGATTAGCCACACGTATAAGGAAACAAAGTAACATATATAATGATAATTTAACCAAAGGTGAACGAGAATCCCTACAAAGTTTAAAACAGGATGACTCCATAGTGATTAAAAATTCTGATAAAGACGGTCTTATAGTTGTGTTAAATGCCACAGACTACCAAGCAGAAGCCATAAGACAACTTACAGACACCAATACTTATAAACAATTAAAAAGCAACCCCACCAAACAATTTAAAATCGTCTTAGAACGTCTGATATCTAGGGGAGTGCGTTTGGGCATTTTTTCTGCTAAGGAAGGAGAGGCTATGATTCCTATCTCCCCCATACTCTCTATTTTTCACCATCTCCCTAAAACACATAAGGGTTTAGAGCCATTAACAGGACGTCCCATAGTAGCGGGCATTGGTTCCCTAAATGAACATTTAGGATTCTGGGTGGATTGTCAGTTGCAGCCTTTGGTGAAACAGCTACCCAGTTATCTTAGAGATAGTAAAGAGCTACTTAAAATATGTGATAGAATTGAGTGGAATGAGGGGGACATTTGAATCACTAGTGATGTCACTAGCCTGTACTCCTCGATACCACACACTCGGGGACTACAGGCGGTGAGCTTTTTTCTTGACAAATACAGTGGGTACTCTTTGACACACAAGGAGTACATCCTGGAATGTCTAGAATATTTACTTACCCATAACTTCTTTTTGTTTGATACCACCTTCTATCTTCAAGTATGTGGAGCATCCATGGGGGCACGGTTTTCACCCTCTCTCGCCAACCTGTACATGGGTTGGTGGGAGAGGATGTTTGTGTATGATGATGGTAACCCCTACAGGGACTCCATCAAAATATACAAACGATATATAGACGATCTGCTGTTGATTGTGTCTGGACCAACAGGGACACTGGATAATGTTTTGCAATATTTCAATTCCAACAATTTAAATCTTAGATTTACGGGGTCCTCCAGCAGTGACTCTATCCCCTTCCTTGATGTGATCCTAGGACACAGACAGGGACGGGTGGAGTCAAGTCTATATCGTAAACCGATGTCGGGAAACACTCTGCTCAGGGCAGACTCGGGACATCCCGGACATGTCACGAGAGGTATTCCTGTAGGACAGTTTTTGAGGCTACGGAGGATCTGTAGTAACACGGAGGACTTTAACATGGAAAAGTTGTCCATGCAGAAAAGATTCCGTGACAGAGGATATCATGATCGGGTCATACACAGAGCAATTACAATTGCTGAGAATACACCTAGAGAAAATCTTCTAAGTGACAAGAACACTATGGCCAGGATATCTCCCAAAGTCCCCATTTTCTCCACAGCCTACAGTTTAGAGTTCAATAAAATCAAAAAAATTATTGAGCGCAACATTCCCATACTGTATGAAGATGAGCGATACTGCAACATTTTGTCAAAAGGTGTTAAAACAGTATCTAGGCGAGCGCCTACCTTGGCTAACTCGCTATCACCAAGTGATTTTACAACAAAAAAACATCGTAAAACATGGCTTGATTTTGTGGGGGTTTACAAATGTGGCACAAATGGGTGCATTTGTTGCCAAAAATTAATATGCGGAGATACAATCCGTTCTACAACAAATGGTAGGTCCCACGGAATCAAGACCTTCATTAATTGCAATACTCGCTACATAATATATGTCATAACATGTAGAGAATGCTCTAAACAATATGTGGGCCGCACCACGCGAAGATTACGGGATAGATTGCAGGATCATGTATATGACATTAAACAAAAACATAATACTAATGTAGCAAAACATTTCAATGAGATACATGCAGGGAACGCTGACCTCCTACAGATCCAGGGAATAGAAAAAATATATACACCCAGGAGGGGAGGGGATGTCTTTGTTAAACTATGTAGACGTGAAGTCTTCTGGATTTTCTCTTTGGATATGAGAATTCCGAGAGGCATGAACTTTGAATGGGATTTAACACATTTTTATTCATAGAAATATATACATGGTCCCCCGGAACACATAGTGGGGATGTAAACATATGCATTGAACACTTCTGTTTTATACGTGAATAATGTGGGTTTGGTTTTGCCTGTATCAGTTCCAGTTCTGATCTTTTTAAAGTAAAGTCTTCAAATTTTAGCAGTGCATAAAGTAAGGTACAGTTGAAGTATGTATGCAGACCAATAATCAGGAATGTTATACATCTGTTGATATTCCCCTAAGGGTTAAATGTGAATATGAGACTTGATACTATTGTTTTGACAAACAGGTGGAAATCAACAGGAATTTCTCTTTCATCCGCACAGCTGAATGAGGTCTTTAATAAGGAGTCACTCTCAATCAAAGAACACATGTGATTGTTATCAGTATGATTTAATTTCTTGTATATATATAAGTTTGACTGAGGTGTCCATTATGGTTGTGAAGAAGCACACTTGACGTGTGAAACACGTCACCTATTTTTTGTATCCTGTTCCTGTATTTATTACAAGGATGATCGTTATGGATCCACAATAAATTTTTAAGATTGCATTAAATCTGGAGTGCCGCCAGCCTCATTTCTAGTGGACATTTGTAACTGTTGCAGCAACAGGGCGAAGCACCCAGGAGTTAGCAATCAACCACTATGAGTGTGGTATTCTCCTGGAGCAGCTGAAAGATATCTATGGATAGAAGATGCCTGGCCTCCAAAAGGGAAGTGAAGGCTTCATCCATCAGAGATGCAGCATGTTGCTCTGCACATTCCTGTTCCCTATCCTGTATGTCTTTCACCAAGCTATTATGGTCCTTAAAAGCTGATTTAATAGCCGAAACACATTCCCCTCTAAGCACCGCTTTAAAAGCATCCCAGACTGCCGGAGGCTTGGTAGAAACCTCGTTAATGGACCAGTAAGCGGAAATAGCATCTCACAACTGCGTGGATACTTGTTCCACTTGTAATCAGCAAGGAGACATCCTCCAAGTGCTCCTACCAGTTCCACCAGGAACCGTCTGGCCCACTGACTGTGGGGTATGATCAGAAACTCCCCCAGCTAAATAGGAGACATCCCCCACCATTGACAGGAATGCCGAATTGCCAAAAGCCATATCTATTGGGGCAGAGGATTTATGGGTTCTAGAGAGGTGGGAGTATCATTTACTTAACGGGTTCTTCCATCTCCACACCTCAAGCAGATCAGACGCCGCTGCCCACGAAGTGAGCTCAGTAGAGCCAGCCCTATTATGGTTGGATGAGTTCAGAGTGACATCTTGAATGTTATTGAAATCCCCCATAAATATCATGGGGTGCTGGGCAAAGGGGGCCAATTTCAGCAACAACTCATATAATACCTTAGATTGAAATGGGAGCGGCACATAAACATTCACAATAACCATTTTGTGATAATGAATATCCAATACCACAGCCAGATATCGACCTCCTGGGTCAGAGATCACCTGATGGATTGTGCAGGAAACTGATTTGCTAATAAGAATCGAAACTCCCCTAGCCAGGGGAGAGTAGGTGGCATGCAGTGCATGCTGTACCCAAGGTCTGCAGAGTGCTAAAATTCTGTTCCATCAAGGTGAATCTCCTGGAGGAGTACCACGTGTGGCTTCTTTGGCTTAAGATACTGAAACACTGTGAAGCTCTTTTAAATTTTTCATTTAGTCACCTAACATTCCACAAGACAATTTTAACATCATTATTCATGGGTAGCAGAACAGAAAGTATCATCCAGGATACGTGGGAAAAAAGTATGGTACCAGACGATCTTAAGGGCCAGCCATCTAGCAGTGCATTTGAAAAATATGGACCTGAGGCAGTGTACAGAGGGAGACCAAAAACAAAACAAAAATCCATCCCTGCTGCTTTACTAGAAACCAAAAGTAAAGAAAAACTGTTCCAGTATACAGCTTCCACCCAAAGCTTAACCAACAAACAATGGGAGTTTGACCGTATTTCCAAGTAGCAACTGTTCTGTTGTTGCCACAAAGAACCTCCGTGTTAGGCTCTGCAAATCCATCATGCAGTTAACAGAGCCCCATCCCCTAGTACAGAGAGGGTCTAATTCAGCTCCCTGAAAAAAGAAGGTAGGGCACCTACCAAGTGGTAGAGCAGGTAAGGGACTCAGGGCAGTCTGCATAAATTAGGTCAACCTTCAATCAGATCCCAGATTACTTTTAGGAATAGCATTCAGCCAGTCGCATGCATCCCGTGGGGTGTCACAGAATTTCATAGTGCAATTTTGTTGCACCCTGAGCCTGCTGGGGTGAAGCATAATGTATTGTAGGCCTTTTTCTCTCATACGCTTCCGAATATCAGTAAAAGAGTGCCGCCTTCTTCTCTTGCATTCTCATAGCGTAATTTAGGATGTTTCCTGGCTTCTGCCAATATCATGTCCCTATCTCAGTAATTCAGAAATCTCACAAGAAAGGGCCTAGAAGGCACACCAGGGGGGCGATTACCAGTGGGAGCCCAATAGGCTCGCTCCACAACATAAGTTGGAAGATTTTCTAGAGCCAGTAGCTGTTTAACCACTTCCCGCCCAATGTACGTACATGAACGTCCTGGACTTTGAGTGGTGATATCTGAATGATGCCGGCAGCTACAGTGATCATTCAGATATAATTTTTTCTTCCCTGCACCATAAGGAATGATCATAGCAACAGTTCAGCCGCTTGATTGTACTTCTAGGCAGCGGGAGGGGATGTCCCCCCCCTCTGGTGCTTCTCCCGGGCTGCCCGTGTGATTGGTGACCCGGAGAAGGAATCCGTTGCTGCCGGAAGTTGATCAGAGAGATGACTGGTGACCCTCTGGTCACCAGCCATCTCTATGATCCTCGGAGGCCCGGGCGTGACGTCCAGACCGGCTTTAGTAAACAAAGCCATGGATGCTGCTGGAGAGACCGAGATTGTTCATTTTTTTTTCTGATTTCTGAGCCTGGAGGAGAGATGTGGGATCTTATTGACCCCATGTCTCTCCATAAAGAGTACCTGTCACGCACTATTCCCATTACAAGGGATGTTTACATTCCTTGTAATAGGAATAAAAGTGATCAAAAAAATGTAAATCAACAGTGTAAAAATAAAGGTAAAATAAACAATTAAAAAAAAAAAATTTAAAGCGCCCTGATCCCTGTGAGCTCGCCTATGGAGATTTTTAAGTACCAAAGTTTGGCGCAATTCCATGTGTGTTCACAATTTTAAAGCGTGACTTGTTAGGTATCTATTTACTCAGTGTAACATCATCTTTTTATAATATACAAAAAAATTGGGCTAACTTTACTGTTTTGTTTTTTTTTTATTCATGAAACTGTTTTCTTTTTTTTTTTTTAAAAAAAGTGTTTGAAAAATTCCTGAGCAAATACCATGTGACATAAAAAGTTGCAGTGACTGCCATTTTAGTTTGTTTAGTTTTTGTTTAGTTTAGTTTAGTTTAGTTTGCGGGTTCTGAGTAATTTTCTAGGAAAAAATTATGATTTTTACATGTAGGAGAGGAGTTGTGGAATGGGAATTGTTTAAAGAACTGTTGGGTGAATGCAGTGGTCTTAGAACCTTTGGCCCCTTCAGGGAGCCCCACCACCCACACATTGTTTCTCCTCTGACGATCCTCTGCATCATCCGCTCTGTGCTGAAATGCCCTTACCATATCCTGCAGTTCGGATAGCTTGGCTGTATGGGAGGTGGTGGAGTCCTCCACATCCAAAATGCGAGCCACTGCGGTCGGCAGTCGGCCCCTGATTTTATCAAAGTCATGTCGGATAAGCGTGCATTCAGATACCAGGTGGTCAATTCTGACCATTAATGCCGCCTTACTGGTATTTACAGCCTCTAGTATGGGCTTGGTGATCGCCTCTGCACCAGCCTCCTGAGTAGAAGGGGGGCACAGTATTTTCAGAGGGGCCCCCATCGGAGCTCCATGCAGCCTTGGCGTGCCATGGAGAGCGAGGAGAAGCTGCAGACTTTGGCAAAAGGCGGTAGTGGTACCCGAGTCTTTGCCTCTTGTGATGCGCAGAGGTCACGGGCCTAGCTGTGGGTTACCCTTGGCTTTGGTAGCCATAGAAAGTGCCTCTGCAATGCCAGGAGAAGTCTGGGAGCAGCTGCAGAGCAATATCGGGGCGTATGGTGCCCTGAAAACAGGATAGTGGCAGGAGGCTTGCGGAGCTCACTAGAAGCACGTTTGTCCTCTTACATCCTGGCCACGCCCCTACCCAATGGCTTCCTAATGCTGACAATAGGAGTCACTGGTTGTTAGGATGCCATAAATTACTGGCAAAAACACTCCCCCCTGTGTTTTTGATGCACGTTGCCACTTTTGTTGACTGCACTGGAATACACTGCACTGGCGTGAACTAGGAATTCATTGGAATCCATGGTAACTACTGTCCATGCATTTTTGATGCAGATTAAAAACGCACTGGATTGTATGTGGTGTGAACTGGCCCTCATGGTTGCATTTTTTATTGACAACTTGAAATATGAGAAGCTCCTATTAGAATTGAAGAGAATTGATCCTCAACAATGGAGATGTCTGGGCACTGTCATACACAGACATGTAGCTGCAGCCAGCTGTTGGATTTTCATGGACAGTTCTCCCATCCACAGACTTTCAGGGCTCTTTTATACGGGCGGCTGGGAGGCAGTAAAAATAGATAGCTGCCCCCCTAAATTCCTTCATTACAGCCAGATGGGGCTGTACATATACTGTAGATACAATATTATACTTTGCAGCTGTGGCAGTTTTAACTGCTATTTAGTGCTCTGTTAGAGAGTCACAGTAACAGCAGTTCACTGGTGAGGGAGAATTGGCGACAGGGTCACAGATGGCAATAAAAAAAATTATGGTGGGCCTAAACTTCCTCATTCTACTAAACAAAAAAAAATGTATTTGACTGTGGCGACATTGGAGATTTTCTGTCATTTTTTTGTCCCAATGAAAATGGCCTCAACAGGCTGAAAGTGAGGTGAAATCTCCAAGACCTAGTTCACACTCAGGAGCCACATAAATGGGCAGCTGAGCTGCAATTTTACCACCCCTGTAACTTGTAAAGGCAGCCATATGGGGTTGCACACATGGTACGGCCCAATACTTTGCTTCAAGACTGATACCCCCTGTTGTATTCAGCAGGCAGTATTGTCGCTGAATATGACCCATTCCAGCAGTTTCTGCATAGTAGTAAGGGTTTACAGTTTTAAAACAGGTGATAAGGAAGCAAGATATCACCTTCAAGCCACATGTCAAACACCCTCTGAAAAAATGATCCATCGCATTTTAGAGGGATGGCAAGGGCTGTTAAAAGTGTAAATGAGCCCTTATGGAGTCCCAGATAGCAGTAAAAAGCCAACAGGAGTTCTAACCCTTCTCCACTTTATGCAAAACAGGGCATATACTCTACACTCTATCATGTATTATTTGCATACCATATTTATATGTAAATGTGAATAAATCATGTGTTCATGTATGAAAATAGCATTTGTTACCTAGCACTTGAAACATTTTAAGTGTTATTTTTATTTACCTGCATATTGGTTTATGCTACGTAGGTGAACTAATTAACTTTCTCTCTTTTTTTTTAACACAGTTAATGCTGCTCATTGCTACATATATTTGGTTTTCTGAATCATCTTTATAAATATAAGGATCATTGCAACATGAAGGAACACACATTGCAGAACAGATGTGGAAACCAGACTCGCTCATTGATATCTTTGTAGAAAAAAATGATTTACTAAAAATATTACAGAGAAATGCAATTTGAAACTAATTAGACTCCTTTCACATTAGCTCTTCTCCAAAGTTGCGTGACTTTACATTCTATGGATCAAAGTCACATCAAAAGGTGCACCAAAATAATGCAGGCACCTTTCCAAAGTTGATGCAACTTTAAGTCGCACTAATTTGAACAGGTGCAATTGAAAAAGAATGGTGTGTAATTTTGTCATGCAACTTTAATGTCCAAATTCGCTTGGCAAATTGCACAAGTGTGAATGGACTTTAACACGTTCATAGAATAACCTGTTTGTTTCCCTAATGAATTTATGCATAGTAGCTAATATTTGATTGTTTTGAGTGCAAGTTAGATGCATAGATAATACAAATCACACTTTATGCATTTGCTATATATATTGGTATTCTATGTATTTTGATCCTTAATGGCAGTTCCAAAAAAATTAAAGGGAACCTTTGTAAACTAATCTCACATGAGGAAACAATAATGCTTGTGGATGTATTAAGCACATGACCCACTGATTATTTTTTTTTTTTTTTTTTTGCATTCTTTAAAAAAAGAACATTTGTATATGTACGTGTACATATGTACAGATATGTTTTTTTTTTTTTGTTTGCTGTCAGCCTAATTTTATACAAATGTTATACTGTGTACATGTTTGTTTTACTGTATGACATACGCCATTTACTTATTTCATTTCTTTATATAGAGAATTTTCAGTAAAAGTTTTGAAAATTAAGAACTTTGGAGAAAATCTCAAATACGATATGCTTTAATATATTTACACTTTTTTTTTTGAATAAAGAAAGTAAACACTGCCTTTGTTCATTTTATTTTATAGCCCCAACAGAGCTGCCTCCTCCCCATTTAGGTGCAGTCTGTCCCTGCTGTAGAATTGGAAACGGACCGCAGAATCAGCCCAGCTCCATTAACACAAAATCCTCCTTGCACCAGTCCCTCCGTCACTTGTTAACCTCTATAAGCTCTGTGTGGCTCAAGGTAGTATTTCTGAGAATCATACCTTGGAGGTCCTTTTTGTCCCTAAAATCATTTTTTTAATGACGCTCCATTCCCTTCTGACTTCTTCATTTGTCTATCCTATCCACAATGTGCTGAACCTGGGTGTCCAGCAAACATACTGTTTGGTGATCATGGTCTTTATGACAGTCTGTCCCATCTGTCCTGTTAATTGAGTCCCCTACCCTGCCCCCTACCCCTAGTATCTGTCTATCTTTGCCTGTATTTTTTTTTTTTATAGAATTTTTTTATGTTTAAGTTTTTTTTTTTGCACTATTTGCCCTAAATGCCACCACTGTCACTGCTTTGCATCAGTCTCCTCCAAAGCTATCTCCCCTCTGCTCATGGCTCTGCTCCAATCTCCTCACTGCAGTCACTGCTTTGCTGTATTCTCACACTGGTGTCACCATTCGGCACTATAGTCACTGCTCTGCTCTAATTTCCTCACACCACTGTTACTGCTCTTCTGCAGTCTCCTCACACTGCTGTCACTGCTCTGCTGCAATCTCCTCATACTGCTTTCACTGCTCTCCTGCAAGCTCCTCGCACTTGTGTTACTGTTCTGCTTCAGTCTTCTCACATGCCTGACACTGCTCTATTCCAATCTCCTCAACCACTGTTACCACTCTGCTAAGTGCTCTTTTTCAATCCCCTCCACCACTGTCAACCACTCTGCTCCATCCTCCTGCACTGCTATCACTGCTCTTCTCACCGCTCTATACCAGTCTCCTCCACCACTGTCACCACCCTGCTTGACTCTCTTCATGCAACTGTCACCACTCTCCTCATGGCTTTGCTCCAGTATCCTCCAGTGCTCAGATCTAATCTCCTCTACTGCTGTCATGCTCAGCTCCAGTCTCCTCCCACTGTCACCAACCTGCTCTACTCTCTTCACACCACTGTCACTGCTCTGCTCCGGTCTCCTCCACCACTGTCATCCTTCTGCTCCAATTTCCTTCACCGCTGTCACCACTCTGTTCCAATCCAAACCTCAGCCCCAAACTTGCATAGACCCTCCGCCATGCTTCACTGTTGCCTGCAGACACTCATTATTGTACTGCTCTCCGGCCCTTCATGAACAAACTGCCTCCCACTACAGCCAAGCCAAATATTTAGAATGTTGACTCATCAGTTCAGAGCACCTGCTGCCATTTGTTTGAACCCCGGTTCCTATGTTTTCTTGCATGGGACGTGAAAATAAGGCTGAGCATCTCAACTACGCACGAAAACATAGGAACTGAGGGGCAAGAAAAATGGCAGCAGGTGCTCTGAACTGATGAGTATAATTTGAAACATAGAAGAAGTTGGCCACTGATGACATTAGTTTTGAAATTGGTAGCCTGGATGAGTAGGCAAAAGCAGCACAGAGGCAACATAAAAAGGATAATCATGAAGAAAAATGTCAGCAAGTGCTTTGGACTCAAAATTTGAAATCTTTGGCTGTGGCAGAAGGCAGTTTGTTTGCGACGAGCTGGAAAGTGGTACAATAATGAATGCCTGCAGGCAACAGTGAAGCAAGTTTGGGGCTGCTAATGGAGTTGGAGATTTGGTCAGGGTCAGTGTTGTCCTCAGTGCTGAGAAATACAGGCATAAACGTATCCATTATGCCGTACCATCAGTGAGGTACAGTGGGTATAGAAAAGAATGATCCCCTTTAAAATAATCACATTTTGTTGCTTTGCAGCCTGAAATGAAGACAGATACATTTTTTGTTTTATCCAGTTGAATTTACTCAGTGCAACTTATAACATCCAAGTGAAAGATATAACAACATGTCAGAAAAATAAAAAGTTGCACTAAGTAAATACAGCTGGATAAAACAAAAACTGTGTTTGTTTTCATTTCAGGCTGCAACGCAACCAAATGTGATTATTTTAAAGGCCGGTGATTCTTTTCTATACCCATGGTATGTGATAGGCCACCCATTTATTCTGCAGGAAGACAAAGACCGCAAACATGCAGCCAATATCATTAAGAAATATCTTCAGTGTAAAGAAGAACAAGAAGTCCTGGAAGTGATAGCTCAGTGCCCTGCTCTGAACATCGAGTCTGTCAGGGATTACATGAAGACATAAGGATTTGAGATAGCCTACATCTACAGAAGATCTATGGTTCGTTCTCCAAGAGGTCTGCAAGTGTACCTAGAAGAATTGATGCTGTTTTGAAGTCAAATGGTGGTCACACTAAATGTACAAATTCAATATAATAAGCACAAAAAAGTGCTCATTGCTTGTAGCGCTGTGATAAATGAAGTGTCCGTACTAAAGGGCACTTAAAACAAGTTCATAGTGTCCATATACTGTAGAAACAAAGTGCAAACTGAAAAATATACACAGTGCCCAGCGTAACTCCTCTTCCACCAAAATGCACCATCGTAAGTTCATGATCACCAACCCTGATCCAGCAGAATACCACTGGCCAAATTAAGTTGCCTCATGTTTCAGACAGGCGAAAACAGCTTGATGGGTTACCTAATGGCAAGAATCTGCAAAAATTCAAAAAAAGGGGGCGCCTAACTATAACACAAATAATATAAGTGAAAATGGTTGCTGCTCCAAACCAGTGAACCACCAGGAAGAGTTAATTTATGTGAACAAGGGTGCTACCATTCACCGAACTGTGAACTATTGTATAATAGTAATATGCAATAAAACACACGTGATAACAAATATACATATATAAATGAATATATAAATATTGTAAAATTCATATATAAACTTCATAAGTAAATAATCAAATTGACTGTGCGGTCCAAATGAAAAGATATATAATGTATCAAAAATAAAGTCCAATTTCTTATATACTGTATCAGTAGAAAAGTGTCAGCATGCTGGATTCCAACACCAGTGACGATAGGGTGCTTATAAATATCCAACTTAGTCATATGTTGTGCTCCACCGCAAAACTGTGCAAGTATAAATGCTCACCAGAGACATTCAGCCATAAATGACCAGCCCCTCGTGACTAGTGATCGAGAAAAGGTGTACATCTGATATTGGAACCGTTGTGTTACTAAACATCTTATTAGATTTATGCTTGCTGGTCATTTATGACCGAATGTCTCTGATGAGCATTTATATTTGCACAGTTTTGCGGTGGAGCACAACATATGATTAAGTTGGATATTTGCGGCCTAGTGACTCCCCCATGAAAACGGAGCACAAGGGAGAAGAGGAGGCTGTCGTGGCCTGAGGCCTGGCTGGGGACCTGGGTACTGTAAATACTGCAATGCAGGAGCCCAGGGTCCCTGAAATGCCGGCCATAACCTACCCCATTGCCATCCCAGTAGAGCTGGAGTCAGCAGCGGGGGGGGGAAGTGAATCCCTGGATGAGCTAACTTGGGATGTTGGGGTCAGAGCCATAGACTGGGGTTCACCCAGACTGATTGCAGAGTTTGGCTCTCTAGAGCACCTAGTGGAGTCGTCATCTCCTAGTGAAGGATCCGAGGAAGAGGGGATGCCCTCTCGGAGGAGGATGAGTCTGGGCCTTCACCACAGCCAAGCACTGTATCAGGAATCCCCAGTCTCAGCAGCCATCTCTTTTATAATAGGCCATCCACTAACCCAGACCAGAGCAGCCACATACCGTCCAGCACATGTGGTCAAGTCACCAGACACTCTAGTTTGGCCGGAGAGAGGGAAGGAGTCTGCCTAGGCTCTCCCGGTACCAGCGAGAAGTCCAGCGTAGAGTTGCTCTGGAGTGGGGCCTAGATTTCCCTTATGTGTCACCCCAAGTCATGGAGGTCATAGAGAGCTCCAGGGAGGAGTGGGAGAATGACATGACCTGGGAAAACCTCCATGTACCAAAACCCTTGTGGGGAACGGAGAACAGCCAGTGGGAGAGATTACTGGAGTTAAGAGTGGAGTCTGGGCCGAGCTATCCGGAAAGACTGTGTTGTGATCTTAAAACCAGGACAGCCCGCAAGGAGTTATTCAATCTCTGTTCGGGGGGAGGGGGACATTCGGAGGAGATTGCTTGATCCTCACTATTATGTGTAAGGACTGTGATGTAGTACAGCCTATGCAAGCACACTCCTTAGACTGCTGGAGAAGTAGCGGAGTGTGCACATTCCCCCTTGAATTGCAGGATGAACCAGCCTGCCACTACGGATGGGCGAAACGGTTCGGCCCAAGCATAAGTTCGGGCTGAACTTTTGCTGTACGGTCGTTCGGCAAACAAACGGGACGTTCGACCGTTTGTTCGCCCCCCCCCCCCCCCGCACGGACCAAAATGCAATGCGGCGATGAACAATGCATTGCAAGCCCTGATTGGCTGAAGCAGTGAAAGCTTCAGCCAATCAGGGCCCAGCACTGTCAGAGTCATGGTTGGACGCTGTCGTCATGACTTTATCCAATCATGGCGCATTCACGCCCCACAGTATAAAAGCATTCTTTCAATGGCAGCCATTTTCAGTGTGATTTTGGCTGGAGAGAGAGAGAACAGGGCTCTGTTCAGTGCTATTAGTTAGCAAGTCTACTAAACTGTGATATTTTGCTTAAATTGTCAGTGTAGAATATTAGTTCAGTGTCCGTCTAGGGATAGTGTGAGTGTAGTGAGGAGGACCATTCAGCTTTGCATAGTGTGCAGCTAGAGTAGGGACAGCTCAGATAGTTTCACTGTAGTGTAGTGAGACCATGTTATTCATACATACATACATTAGTGTATATGTAGAGTAGGGACAGCTCAGTTAGTTTCAGTGTAGTGAGACCATGTCAGTAGTCTTTACATTAGTGTATAGCTAGAGTAGGGACAGCTCTGATAGTTTCAGTGTAGTGTAATGAGACCATGTCAGTAATCGTTACATTAGTGTATAGCTAGAGTAGGGACCGTTCAGATAGCATCAGTGTAGTGACTGTTGAACACCGTCTATTTGCATTACTGCAAGTTTAACGCTATTTACTTCTGTGTGCGTTACTGCAAGTTTAACGCCATATAGTTTTGTGTGTCACTGCACATTTGGCGCATTATGTTGCAGTATATTATAGTGTATCCATGGAGGGTGTCTGTGTAGTGTGAGTACTCAAATTAAAGTGCACCAAACACCACTTTACATTGATTAAAGTGCATCTACATACAGATTTCCACTTCTTCTTAAAGCGGTAGTAAACCCATGCATTTAACAGGTTAAAAACCAGTCACATTTCCGGCATGTGCCGGAAATGTAACACTCCCATTGGTGGTGCTCTAAACCAAACTATCAAACCATCCAATGGCTGGTGTTATAGCTGATCACATGTGCAGCATTATAGCAGTTGTAGATTAAACAGAGGCCAAGATGGCAGCTTCCTTGGCTGAAAATGATAGGAGGGTTTACTACCACTTTAACATTTGCTAATAAGCACCGCCCCCTCCCTCCCAATAATGTCTGGGAGGACAAGAAGGAGAGGCAGACGTTCCATTGGCACTGTAAGGGGGCCAGCAACAAATGTGTCAACAGGCAAAGGTGGACGTGGTGGTCAGTCCTCAGGCACGGCATCATTTCCTCTGTTCAGTGAATTTGCCCGTGCTATCCAGCCACAGCATGCAGAGGAGGTGGTGGACTGGCTTACTTAACCTTCCTCATCCTCATCATCCTTTATCATGCAGAGACAAATCTGCAGTCCTCTGCAGTTGCTAGAGTGGATAGACCTGCCTCCTTGTCCACATCTATTCCTGCCATAGCCCCAACATCAGCCATGGAGGAGGAGTCAGCTGAGTTATTTGACCACAGCGTCAGCCATTTGCTCCTTGATGATGCCCAGCCATTACTGGATCCAGATGTTGGTTCTGAGGTTGAGGATGATAGCAACATGAGCCTAGAGAGAGGGGAGAGCACTGGTAGACAAATTGGCATTCATGTTCCCCCAGCCGCAGCATATTGTCAAGTTGTCTCCAGTGGTAATGATGATGGAGATGATGATGAGGATAGAGCAGAGGGGGAAACTGAAAGTGAGGCAGCACAACCCCAAGGAGGCCGACATAAAAAAAGAGTAGAGAGCAGACACCCTATTCCATCATATTCTGCAGCTGTTCTCTCCCGGCCCACTCCCCAAAGCTCAGCTTGCTGGGCCTTTTTCAGCACATCTGCAGCAGATCGCACTGTTGCTATCTGCAAACTGTCTCGGGCACTTCAAACGTGGCCAAAACACCAGCCATTTGGGTACCACATGCTTAAAAAGGCATTTAATGTCCAACCACTCAGCGCGTTGGCAAGAGCACCCAAAGGCCAAACAAAAGGGGCACAAATCTGTCATTCCTCCTCCTTACCCACTTCAGCCTGCCCCTGCTATACCGAGTCATTACCTCTCAGCAGCCTCTACTGACAGGGATGATGGTATAGCACCGGGTGTCCCAGGTCCTAGCAGGACATCTGCCAGCAGCACACCACCAGCCGTAGACTGTAGCTGGCAACTTTCTCTGCCCTATCTGCTGCAGCGGAAAAAGAAATGCAGTCCCTGCCACCCGCATGCCCAGCATCTAAATGCAAGCTTGTCAAAGCCGTTGGCTCTCCAACTTTTGCCTCTCAGCCTGGTGGATTCTGCCCCCTTCCATGAATTTGCACAAAGTGCTGTACCACAATGGCAGGTTCCCAGTCGCTACTACTTTTCATGTAAGGCCATTCCATCTCTCCACCATTACGTGGAAGGGAATGTTCTGGCATTGTTGGGCAAGGCAGTCAGCCCTAAAATCCACCTTACTGCTGACACGTGTTCCAGCAAGCATGGGCAGGGATGATATATTTAGTTCACAGCACAATGGGTAGCGCTGCTTGCAACTCGAAGGGATGCAGGACAGGGCTCAGTGCCCCTACGTCTCCATACAGCTGGCGGTGATGCCAGACCTGTGAGCTCTACCCCCACCACCTCCATGCCCTCCTCTCTATGAACATCAGCTACCCACTAAGCTTTCAAAGGGCTATTCCATGAGTCAGGCTAAAAGGTGCCATGCAGTGCTTCAGCTGGTGTGTTTAGGGGACAGGAACCACACCGGACCAGAGATTCTTGCAGCTCTGCAGGGACAGGCCCAGAGATGGTTCACACCGCGCCAGCGGTGGTGCAGCATTTCTTAAATACATACCCAGGATTGCAAGATGTGCTAAAGCTGGCCAGAAGAGTCTGTAGCCATTTCAGGCGGTCATACACAGCCAGTGCTCAGTTGGTGGAAATTCAGCGGGAATTCCACCTGCCCGTAAACCGCCTAATTTGTGAAATGCCCAACAGGTGGAACTCGACTTTAGCAATGCTGCAGTGCCTATACATGTAGCAGAGGGCCGTCAATGAGTACCTGTGCGAGTACGGCACGACAGGCTCAGGCCGCCTCTGCTTTTTTCCCCATGCCAATGACTGATCATTAAGGATGCATGCACTATACTGTCACAATTTGAGGTGGCCACAAGGATGGTAAGCTGTGATAGTGCATGCATCAGTGACACTGTTGTGTTCCTGCTGGAGCAGACTCTGCGTGGCATTATGGACAGGGCACTGGAGGCAGAGCAGCAGGAGGAAGAAGAGGACTTCCTTTCCTCTCAAGGCCCACTTTATCCAGACACCATCATTCCTATGTCACAGAACACACAGGAGGAGAGAGGGGATGAGGATTCTGGCAGTTTCGCAGGCTGCATCAATCTGGAAGCGGTAGCTTTCCAACCCCAGGGCCCGAGTGACCTGAGGAGTCTGCTTCTCAAGCTTTGGCAAATTTGAGGCGCATGGGCAACCTCATGCTTCAAAGCTTGCAAAAAAGACCCAAGAATACATGGCATAAAGGAGAATGACAATTCCAGTAGGTTACAGTGTCTTGGAAAACATTATTTTGAGTCTTCTGTTGGTCAAGAGAGGAGCATTGGAGAAGGGCGTCCACCTCAGTGAGGCATTTCATAATTTTTTTTAGTCCTCGCCGCCCAGGCCTGTCAGCTTCCACATCCCCTCTGCAGCGTCTGCATCACATGGTGGACGATTACCTCGAGGCCAAAACAGAGATGGAGAGCTTTCCAGCTGACGATCCACTGGCTTACTGGGTCATGAGAATAGACCACTGGCCAGAACTTGCCCAGTATGCTATTGAGTTGTTGGGCTGCCCTGCATCCAGTGTGCTTTCAGAAGGGGCATTCAGTGCTGCAGGAGGTTTCGTGACTGATCATAGAACGCGTCTGTCCAAAGACTTCCGTGGACCGTTTGACTTTCATAAAAATTAATCAGTTATGGATTACCAGCTATGAAGCCCCTGATGCCGATGTCACCTATTGAGATTTTTTTGGATGTGGAATCTCTGCAGGACTTTGAGGCTGGTGCTCTCTTACTCTCCTCTCCCTCTACAGTTGTCATTAGGTTACTAGAACCTAATCTTTTTTGAGGAGCTGCCTCCTTTCACCATACATCAATGTTTTTTTACCTATTCCAACACACTAGCGCCGTAGCTCCCACTTCAGTTCCCTCATTCTTTGAGGCTGTCTAGCTTTGATAATAATTTCATCTGGAACAATGTATTTGGTATCAGTTTAATGGGGACTATTAATACCCAAAGACCATTTTTTTCAGCACCTGTTTGACAGGTGCATATCATTGGAATTTTTTTGGCCTTCATCAAGAGCACCTCTATAGTGTTACGGTGGGAAGGCGCCACGACACCCAAAAAACTATTTCTCTTCACCTGTTTGACTGGTGCATATCATTGCAATTTTTTTTTTACAGAAAGGCCAATTCTTGCCTTCATGAAGAGCACCTCTATAGGGTTATGGTGTGAAGGCACCACCGACACCCAAAGCCCATTTTTTACACACCCATTACTTCTATCCAAAGTGACACCAGAATTTATCCAAAAAAAAATCTCTAATCTTGTTCCCAGTGCACTACAGTGTGGCCTCATCATACCACTGGCTCCCCAGCTGTTGCTGAGCAAAGTAAAGGCAGCTTGCAGGGAAAATTTCATTTTTTTTGGCTTTATAACTGCAATTATTTCTGCAGCGGATTCTAGACATGGTACAGATCTGCCACTTTACAGGTCGACTAAGGGGACCCCCCAGGCTTTCACTTTAAAAATTACTGCTTATTTAAAAATTATTTTTTTCAAAAGCTTTTTTTTTTCATTGATACATGTCCCCCAGGGCAGGAACCGGACCCCTATAACCATTGTATGCTCAATTACTTGCATATAAGCCTTCAAAATGGACACTTTGGGGTTCGCTATTCTGGTCCGAACTTTCACGGTGTTCAGACGTTCTGGTGCGAACTGAACAGGGGTCCGTTTGGCCCATCCTTACTTGCCACCCTGTGCCCAGTGAGAGGGACTGTTTCACTGGAGAGACTGGGGTAAGGTTTATTCCTGCTTCTTCACCACTTTTAAAACCTGTTGTCCGGGGAGGGGCCCTCCCATCATGAACGCTAAAAGAAAAAAGAAGAAGTACTGTCTTTCTTGTGCCTTGTTTATTCATTGCAAGGCCTATAACCCCCTCTCAATGGACCTGTTTAGTTAAAGTAGTTGTAGTTAGGTTCTTCTCTTAGGTCCGAGGAATGGAGCGGCTGCTAGTCCCCATCCGTCATGAGTCAAGAAAGCCTTCCTACAGTTATGCGTGCGGAGTGCTTTCCTCTTGGGAGAAGTGCTCTGGCACAAGAATGTATAGATTGTGTATGTAGCTGGCTGCAGGGACCTGTAGTTAGGGATGTGTAAATATATTGTACAGTGTGAATAATGTAAAGAGATGTGACAATATATTTTTGTACTTAATTTATTATTTTCTACTTCCCCATCCATGTTTGTTCCCCTTTCCCCTCCCATTTTTTGTTCTGGGATGCTCCGTTCCTGGGCCCAGGAGCATCTTTTTCAATTTTCTCAGCTATGGACCAGTTGAGGTTTGGAGAAGGGGGGGGGGGGGAGTGTAGCACCCCCTGGTAAGTGGGAGCTAGTGTGATTAGATTTTGGTAGGTGAGAAAAGCATTGTCAAGCCTGATTGTTTTTGTTTCTGGGCTGGGAGTGGCGCAGGGAGGATTGAGTGATTCACAGATGAGGTCACTAGGACTTCCCACTTCTTTCTAGAAACTGGAGGAAGGTTTCTGTACAGAGAGCTGGGAGGGAGGTATAGCCACCTGGGGTATTCTACTGAGCTCTGACCAATCCCCAATCTGGATTGGCAGGGTGCAGAACTCCTTAAATACTCAAGGGTCAGTCCAATCTGGGAGGAGTTTGGGTGGAAGAGCTGTAGCTGAGATTGCTGAGGCCTCACCCAGGAGGGAGCCCCCCAGTCTAGTGGGGTGCACTTGAGGCCAGGGCTCGGGTGCAGCCAGGAGGAGAGGAGAAAGATTCTGGAGCAGCATAAGGGAGCAGGAGGGCAACAGACAGCGCTACTGGAGAGGCTCAGTCAGGAGTCCACCGGAAGGGGGGGGGCGGGTCCGTGGGTGGCACAGACCCTGGGAAGCTGTAGAGGCATGCCGGAGCGGATTGAAGTGGGAGACAATCTGGGAAGGATGCAGAAGTCAGTAAGGGACTATGGTGGCAGTGAAGAAGGCCAATGCAGCTTGAGCAACTGACAGGGCCAGGAGCAAGAGGATGGGCTGGGAGTAGTAGTCCATTGGGCCGGTTAGCACAGTAGTGTACCTACACACTAGGGACCAACTGTTCCTACCTGTAATGGGTGGTTCTGAGGGTCTGCACACAGTATGGCAGGCCTCGCCATGTGTTAGTCAGGCTGGAAGAATGGAGAAGGCCTAGTAAATTTGCTTCTGGGCCTGGAACAAGTAATGTGCAGGAGAGAGGAACTGGAGTCTAGAGAAGCAAGTAATATGCTGGAGGAAGAAGTATAACTGGAGCAAGTAGTTTGCTGAAGGACAAGAGTAGATTTATATACAGTATAATAGTGGTCCTGTGCAAGTTTGCAACCTATTCTATGGGCATCCCATAACACTCCTAATCCCCATCCAAGTTCAATCCCCTAATAAAATCAACAAAAACAAAGTATCGACCTGTTCTGTGACTCCCGGTGCGGTATGGATGTGATTGAGAGCAGTGTGAGCAGATGAACCACAACACTCCTCCACCCCTAAGGGGGCCATTGGCTGCATTCGTTTTGAAAATGGTGGCCTGGAAGGATGGGCAAAAGCAGCGCAGAGGCAACATGAAAAGGCTAATCATGAACAAAGAGGCACATGGATATGCAGGTATGTAAGTGTACATGCTTAGCTACACACTTACATAGTGTTAGCAGTCCTTTAAAGGAGGGGGAGGTGCGCTTTAACTGCAGCAAAAAAAAAGGGAGGGTTCCCAGCCTGGAAGTGCTGTTTGGCAGAGCTGTAGGACTAGAACAAAAGAAATACAAACTCTTAGGTATTACAGCTCCCCATTTTGAGTTTCTTCGCAGTGTTGAGAGACAGTCATACTGTGTAGAATCTCGGAAGTATCTCATAATATATGTCAAACTGATGCCAGTCCAATGCCCATAACAGAGGCCTTATAGTGAATGTATTCCTTGATAACACACACCCTCAGTGCTTGATTCTCACACTAAAAGATGAACCTCACATAAAGACAGGGTTATGAAAGGCATCATTCTGCTCAGGGGTTAAATGCCCCTCTTCTGGAATCCCTGCAAGTGTTCTCCACTCCTCTTCTTCTCCGTGTGCTGAGGGGGTACCTGTGAGGGCATGATTCCGAGTTGGGTTGTGTGCATCCATAGACAGACCCTCACTCACTCCTTGCAGGATTTGACTGACAGCAGCAAAAGCCAATTGCTTCTGCTGCTTTGTGTGTCCTGTGAGGCCTAGGTGTGGTGCAGATGGGCGCAGCACTGGATCCAGAAAGAATTAAGGTAAGTGTTTAGGGAAGGGCAGGGGGGAAGGAACAGCTAGTAGCAGGTTTTTTACTTTAAGACACCTTTCATACGGGCGATCAGCCTGGCGGACTCCACTTTGCTCAGTGGGGGATCGATCCACTGATCCCCACTGAGCAGACGGATGACAGGTCCATCTCCGCTTACTGTGCGGAGAGGGACCTGTCAGAGCCCCGCTCTCCTCTATGGGGAGATCGGATGAAAACGGACCGCCTGTCCGTTTTCATCCGATCCTCCAGATGGATGGAAAATAGGGTCACCATCCATATGGATTTCACGGACCAGATCGGAAAGCACGTGTGAAAAAGGCCTAATGCAAAAAATACATGAAGGTAAAACGCCTTCTGACTTTAGAACCACTTTAATTAGCAGCAATAGCAGTGATCAAAATCAATACAGTAAACTTTGAGATTTTAGCAGATCAGAAAGAAACTTGCATGCATTCCATAGTGCTAGAAGCATTCAATAGTACTTTCTGTTTAAAGTATTTGTGAAGGCACATTATACTATCTACATAATTTAACCGCTTGCCGACCGCTGATCGGCATTTGACGGCGACAGTGTGGCGCTCCTGCGCGAATCGCCGTCATATGACGGCGGCCGCGAGATCGCGCCCAGTGAGCGTGCGCGTGACGCCGGAGGCGCGCCCGCACGCTCACTGTGTCCGACGATGCCCCCCCCGGAGTGAAAGAACGGAGGTCCGTGTAAGTAAACACGGACCTCCATTCTGTGAGAGGGGGAAGGGCTGTGATCACAGCCTTCCTCTACACGGAAGCTGTGATCGCTTCCCTTCCCCAGCTATGGCAGTCCCCCCACAGTTAGAACACGCCCAGGGAACACTGTTAACCCTTAGAGCGCCCCCTGCAGGTTAACCCCTTCACTGCCAATGGCATTTACACAGTAATCAGTGCATTTTTATAGCACTGATCGCTGTATAAATGCCAATGGTCCCAAAAAAGTGTCAAAATGGTCCGACATGTCCACTCCAATATCGCAGTACCGCTAAAAATCGCAGATCGCCTCCATTACTAGTAAAAAATAAAAACCCCAGAAATTAATTCTCATCATCCGTAAACGGGACCACTTTTGCGCAAACCAATCAATAAACGCCGATTGCGATTCTTTTTTATTACAAATATGAGGAAGAATATAAATCGGCCAAAACCGATGAAAAAAATGTTTTTTTATATTTTTTTTTTTGGATTTGTATTTTAGCAAAAAGTAAGAAATTTTGTTTTTCTTGCAAAATTGTCGCTCTTCTTTTGTTTATAGCGGCGATCAGAAATGACGCAGAGGTGATCAAATACCACCAAAAGAAAGCTCTATTTGTGGGAAAAAAAGGACGCAAATTTCGTTTTGGTACAACGTCACACGACCGCGCAATTTTCAGTTAAAGCGACGCAGTGCCGAATCTCAAAAAGGGCTCTGGTCAGGAAGGGGGCAAATCCTTCCAGGGCTGAAGTGATTAATAACTTACACTTTTACTAAACATGCTTTATAATTAAAAATCATGAAACAACCCTGTAAATACCTTATTTTATATATTCCATCAGTGGACACATGGCTGCTCGCTTCCTTCTTTTTCCCCACATTACTGAGAGTTGGGGTGGAGCCTTGAAATGATGCTCAGAAGCTTCTTGCCAAGAACTACTGACACTTGGGTTATAAGGGACTAGGAGGGGGTAGCGACAATCTATCAGTATTGTTTCCCTTATCCTTGCAATATGTACCCCTGTTAAAATGACTCAATGTAAAGTGGTGTAAAATCCCTCTGTTTTCCAGCTTTATTTCCTATACTGTGAGAGCAGTGAAAATGAGGAGTGGTGCATTTAGAAGGAACTGTACAGCTTGTAGAAATGCTGGGAAACATTCCGCTTCCTGCTAGGGCTATGCCCTGGGAATCCCCAGCTGACAGTTGAATGGTCCAGCAAGGATGCATTACTGGAAAGAGGAAAGCTGCCACATTTAGTAGGGGTAGTAACTGCTGCAGCCAGAGGTTCAGCTTGGCTGGTGGGTAAGCACCCTATTTAGTTTGCCCATTTATTGGACACTGAACAGTGATCTAAAACTGAACCTACACAGGAAGACACCAAAAGCAATACATGTTTCTTTTTGATGAGGAATCAGAACTTTTCATTGGTAATCATTTTATACACTATATTACCAAAAGTATTGGGACACCAGAGAGGTTAAAAGTGCCAGTGTGCACTGCTTCCGAAGCAGTGTTCAGGCACTTTGGAAACGTTGCCCATACATTTCAATGGGCAGGGGTGGTGGAGGAGCGGTGAAGGAGGGGTGTATACACCGCTCCCGCACCACCCCAAAGATGCTGCTTGGAGGACTTTTTTTCCTGTCCTGCAAGTGCACTGCACCAGTGTGACCCCTGCACTGAGGTGGATTGGGGGGAGTTTTTCAGGTGTTTTTTTAGCGCTAAAGTGCCTGAAAAATGCCCCAGTGTGA
This sequence comes from Glandirana rugosa, assembly GCA_018402905.1. Classification (NCBI taxonomy): domain Eukaryota; kingdom Metazoa; phylum Chordata; class Amphibia; order Anura; family Ranidae; genus Glandirana; species Glandirana rugosa. Next base: position 386,936 of record BLSH010220957.1, on the reverse strand, counting down.
AAGGGGTCTTAGTCCATAGGGTTCAATATTGAGTTGGCCTACCCTATTCAGCTATACCAGCTTCAACTCTTCTGGGAAGGCTTTTGTGAGGTTAGACACTGATGTGGACGAGAAGGCCTGTCTCGTAGTCTCCGCTATAATTCATCCCAAAGGTGTTCTGTCTGGTTGAGGTCAGGACGCTGTGCAGTCCAGTCAAGTTCCTCCACTCCAAACTCACCCATCCATGTCTTTATGGACCTTTAAGATTTGTTCGCTGGTCCAAATCATTTGATGGAGGGGGGGTTATGGTTTGGAGTTATTTTTCAGGGGTTGGGCTTGGCCCCTTAGATCAAATGAAGGGAACTCTTAAGGCATCAGCATACCAAGACATTTTGGACAATTTCATGCTCTCAGTTTTATGGGAACAGTTTGGGGATGGCCCTTTCCTGTTCCAACATCACTGCGCACAAGTGCACAAAGCAAGGTCCATAAAGACATAGATGAGTAAGTTTGGAGTGTAGGAACTTGACTGGCCTTCACAGAGTCCTGACCTCAATCCAATAGAACACCTTTGGGGTGAATTAGAGTGGAGACTGCGAGCCAGGCCTTCTCGTCCACATTAGTGCCTGACCTCACAAATGTGTTTCTGGAAGAATGGTCAAATATTCCCATAGACACTCATAAACCTTGTGGACAGCCTTCCCAGAAGAGTTGAAGCTGTTATAGCTGCAAAGGGTGGGTCAACTCAATAGTGAACCCTACAAACTAAGACTGGGATACCATTAAAGTTTGAGTAAAGGCAGGTGTCCTAATACTTTTGGTAATATTGTGTATAATAAATTGTCTTAATTTGATTAACAATTATTTTATAAACATTTTGCTTCATTATTTCACTGGCTTGCATAGTAGAGTTTATAACATTTCTTTTCACTTTTACTTATTCCTTTGCACTTCACTTATTCTTTGATTGTATTATTGGTAGTTGTGCAATATATTGGAGTACTGGCTGGCTTGATAGGTTTGGGAATTAAATTTGCTTTCAGTGTGGAAGGTTGAATTATAGTACAGAAACAGGAGATGATGAATAATGAAAAAGCTGCAGACTCTGAAGCATAGCTACGGCACGAGTCACAAAAAGTTTGAAGCTAATATATATATATATATATATATATATATATGTAAATAGCTTGTGTCAGTATGTTTGCGTCCAACACAAAATCAAATAGACATGCAGAAGTACAACTCTTTCAACAATGCTGCTAGTAAAAAAAATGTAATGCAATTGATACAATTCAAAGAAGCAGCATTGTTCAAGTAGTTGAGAACACTGGGAGTGCTAAGCACGTTTAAACATGCACACCCAGTTCTTATGCCCTGCTGATGCACCCCCCACCAACTTGCCAGCAATTCTTCTTAAAATTAAACTTGGGTAAGATGTGCAAATACTGCAGCTCTAGAAGCTGTTGCTGTAAAAAAAAAGCTGTCTGACTATTTTTCAACACTTTACAGACGCAAAATAGAAACAAAGTAACATAGTACTTTTCTATATCCTCTGTTTCATTCATCTGCAAATCAAAGGGATGAGTTTGTATCTGCAGATTATGTCAGTTAAAGCCACCTGGTAAAAAAAAAAAAAAAAATTAAATTAACCCTTCATTTACTCTAATCAGTCCTAATTAACTCCTTTCTTTCCTTCTCAGTGTTGTCTTTTTGTTTATTTCTATATTGTAACCATTTTTATTTGTTTGTGCATTCTTTTTAGTGTTCTTACTTCTTTGTGTGAGGATAACAAAAATACTTTTTTCAAGACATTATCACAATAAGAAATCCATGTTTGTCCTTAAAAACAATATATATATATATATATATATATATATGGGGGGGCGTTTATGAGTGACGACTGTGGATGGCTGTTTGGTGATCATTCTGCTTGATCTACAGACACATCGGCAACCAGTTCAGCCTTCTGGAGAGACTTTTCTCACCCCACCTGTGGGCCTTTGTCCTTAAACACCCAGGGAAGGTTATAGGGAAGAAGATGGTCATCAAACATGCATCCAGCGCTAAAATTGTTGATGCTACAGAGAGTGAGGCCTTCCCGTTAGCAGCCATTTAGGGAGCCCCGGCCTTGAGTCTCATCCTCACCATTTCTTTCAGGGGTCCTAGATCTCTCTTCAGTCAATGACAGTTCCATGGAGGTTCCAATGGAAAAGCCATCCCCACCCCTCAGAGGCACGGAACTTCTGGTTCAAGACCATGCTACAAAATGAATTGTCTGCAGACACCTCCAGATACGCAGCCCATCTGACAAAGGAATTCAGGGAGCTGGGGAACTGGACAAATGTGCTTTAGGACAAGATGGATGCTGTAGCGTCTGTAATAGAGAGCCACAGACAGCAGCTCGCTAATATTAGGAACTCAGGAGGAGAACTCAGTGCAGCCCTCTTACGCTTTAAAGATTTTGAGAACAGATACCGCTGAGGAACCTCAGGGGACTCCATGAAATTACACTTGACCTCACTTCCACCGCCTACCCTTACACAGGCTATCACTCCCGCAGTCTATCATGAAGACTGTTGCTAGACTCATACACCTCATTAACAGATCCGTGACTGCTGCTCCTCTCTGCCAATCCCTTTAGTGGCTTCCACTACCCCACTGTATAAAATTCAAAATACTAACCATAACAAACAAGGCCATCCACAACATCGCCCCCAGCTACATCACCAACCTCATTTGCAGATATCGCCCAAATTGCCCTCTCCTCTCCTCCCAAGACCTCCAGCTCTCTAGTTCCCTTGTTACCTACTCCCATGCTCACCTCCAGGACTTCTCTAGAGCCTCTCCCATGCTCTAGAACTCCCTGCCCCAGTATGTCTGGTCAGTCCCTACCCTGTCCACCTTTAGGCGATCCCTAAAAACTCACTTATTCAGGGAAGTTTACCCCACCTCCACCTAAGAACTGTACCCGAGCCACCCCCATCAGACCATCCCCCACAGCTATTACCTTACCTTTTGTACCACCTCCCACCTCCCTTAGAATGTAAGCTCCACAAGCAGGGCCTCCTGCCCCCTGGACTGTATTGTAATTGTACTGCCCCCCTCTACATTGTAAAGTGCTGCGTAACTGTCTATATACAGTGCCTTGAAAAATATTCATACCCCTTAAAATTTTCCACATTTTGTCATGCTACAACCAAAAATGGAAATGTATTTTATTGGGATTTTATGTGATAGACCATCACAAAGTGGAACATAATTGTGAATTTCTAAAAAGTTTGGCGTGCATTTGTATTCAGCCCCCCTGAGTCAATACTTTGTAGAACCACTTTTCGCTGCAATTACAGCTGCAAGTCTTTTTGGGGATGTCTCTACCAGCTTTGCACATCTAGAGATTAATATTTTTGTCCATTCTTTTTTGCAAAATAGCTCAAGCTCTGTCAGATTGGACGGAGAGCATCTGTGAACAGCAATTTTCAAGTCCTGCCACAGATTCTCAATTGGATTTAGGTCTGGATTTTGACTGGGCCATTTTAACACATGAATATGCTTTGATCTAAACCATTCCATTGTAGCTCTGGTTGTATGTTTAGGGTAGTTGTCCTGCTGGAAGGTGAATCCCCGTCCCAGTCTCAAGTCTTTTGCAAACTCTAAAAGGTTTTCTTCTAAGATTGCCCTGCATTTGGCCCCATCTATCTTCCCATCAACTCTGACCAGCTCCCTGTCCCTGCTGAAGAAATGCTTTCCCACAACCATAGGCTGCCACTGCCATGTTTCACGGTGGGGATGGTGTGTTCAGGATGATGTGCAGTGTTAGTTTTCTGCCACACATAGCGTTTTGCTTTTAGGCCAAAAGTTCAATTCTGGTCTCATCTGACCAGAGCACCTTCTTCCACATGTTTGCTGTGTCCCCCACATGGCTTCTAGCAAAATGCAAATGTGACTTCTTGTGGCTTTCCTTCAACAATGTCTTTCTTCTTGCCACGCTATCATAAAGGGCAGATTTGTGGAGTGCACAACTAATAGTCATCCTGGGAACAGATTCTCCCACCTGATCTGTGGATCTCTGCAGTTTCTCCATAGGCCTCTTGGCTGCTATTCTGATTTCCTTGCCCGGCCTGTCAGTTTAGATGGAAGGCCATGTCTTGGTAGGTTTGCAGTTGTTCCATACTCTTTCCATTTTCGGATGATGGATTGAACAGTGCTCCGTGAGATGTTCAAAGCTTGGGGTATTTTTTTTATATCCTAACCCTGCTTTAAGCTTCTCCACAACTTTATCCCTGACCTGTCTGGTGTGTTCCTTGGCCTTCGTGATGCTGTTTGTTCACTAATGTTCTCTAACAAACCTCTGAGGGCTTCACAGAACATCTGTATTTATACTGGGATTAAATTACACACAGGTGGACTCTATTTACAAATTAGGTGACTTCTGAAGGCAATTGGTTCCACTGGATTTTAGTTAGGGGTAACAGAGTAAAGGGGGCTGAATACAAATGCACACCACATTTTTCTGATATTTATTTGTAAAAAAAATTGCCTTCCACTTCACAATTATGTGCCACTGTGTGTTTGTCTATCACAAAAAATCCCAATAAAATACATTTACATTTTTGGTTGTAACATGACAAAATGTGGAACATTTCAAGGGATGTGAATACTTTTTCAAGGCACTGTAAATCCTGTATAATAATAATAAATAATAATAATATCAAAGGAGAACTCAGTGTAGCCCTTTTAGGCCTTAAAGATTTTGACAACAGATCCCACCAAGGAACCTACACCTCAGGGGACTTCCTGAAACTATAAATTACTCCGCTTCCACTGCCATACCACTTTTTCAGGAACTGCTGCCAGCCATACCTATTGAATGATTAGAATTTGATCAAATTGATTGGGTCTTGGGACCCAGACATACAGATGGTCCCCCTCATGACATAATCATCAAATTCACATGCTATCGTACCAGCTAGACCTTCCTGGCGGCAGCCAGAGATAAACCATATATGCAGACCTAGCTCCAATAACTATCCAAAAATGCAGGCAGATGAAGCTCTTCACATTGATTCTCCGCAGATAATATATAAATGGGGATTGCCCTTTAAACTGACCTTCTCTTACCAACCAAGGCCACACCCACTTGGTGAGCACTGCGGAAGAAGCCAAGACCACCCTCGAGGCATTACACCTCCTCCCCACCCATGGTGGCTCAACCAACCTAGCGAAGTCCATCACTTCTCGCTATTCCACTGGCTGTCTGGGACACATTTGGAAGAGGGCTCCAAGGCAGAAAACTTCCTTCCCCGCACCCTGACTATGTCTGGGTCCCCACACTCGGACCCAGGATAGGCACTGGTGAGGTAAGCTTTGTCTTTGTTCTATTACTTTGCCTTGGGCATTCGCCCAACAATCTACACCCAGCCTCTGTAAGTTGAGTGGGCTAACACTATGGTTTGCCTGACTCTGGAACTTTACCCGTTCGCAAGTTGGTACCTTTAATATAACCCAAGGGCATATCCTGGGCTCTATTTTCATAACTCATCTGTTTTTCTGATCTTACTGACTTGTGTTCCAATAGACTGATAATTCTAGAGTTAATCCAGCCGGATGTTGATCCTTATTCAGACTTGAGTTTGCCCACCCTAATCAGATTCCTCTATCCCTACAATGTTGCACCATCCCTAGACTGTGGCTGACTGCCATATGTTAAATGGACTGCTATTGGCTACCTATGACTAACGCCTTGCTTCATGCTTCCCGATGAAGTCAGGCCCCATGATGTTTTTGCTATAATGTTACGCCTTGTTGTTTTGAGCATTAAAACATGGTGATGGCTCCACACACCTGGACTATGTTGGGTGTATAAATTTGCCCCTCCCCAGAGGGGTTGTAGTTTAGACAGCTTTTTCATTTTTTTTTGCATTGTCTCTGGACTCCTCAATTAAGCCATGAGGCCCTTGATTCTATGCTGTCATTGGTTTTTCACTATCCATTGGGTGTCTTTAGGATTGATTAGTTTTGGCTGCCCTCTCTTTTCTCACTAAACGGGTAACCACCCCTGCCCTGGGGACTAAGATATTCTCTTCTCTCCAACCCTATCTTTACCCCATTGTGACTTAGGTCTGCAGAGTCTCTCTTTCCCGGTTCTTTCTTTCTTCCCTCCCTTTCCTCTCCATATCTGTATGTGGTCTCCCCTCCAGTCAAGCATAGAGTCTTCCTTGGCAGCCATGTGTCTGGCTGGTAGAGCTCCTCCTCTGCTGTATCCTAATAAATGGGATGCCTTTCGAACACAGTGTATTTCACACACTTACGTTTTTACTTTCTTCTCTTCAGTTCCCTTTCCTGCCCATCCCCCGCAGACTTGGGGAAACACAAGACTCAGTCAGACAATTCTATTTTATACAAGTACAGGCCTAATCTCAATGTGGTATCCCATCCACCCTCATGTCTAATCAACCTATAACAGTTCACTCACAGAATATGCAGGGCTTCAACTCCCCTGTTAAGAGAACCATCACCTGAAATTGCACCGACTGTAAGTGTTTGTAAGAAACAAAGTTTTCTTACTCATCCTTCCCCCGCTACCTATCCCTGCACTTTCCTGTTTTTCTACACTGCATTTTCTCAGGAGAAACATAGAGGAGTGAGAAAATTTCCCACCTCTTTTGGAAAAATGATAGTCAGTGCAAGGATACCGTACTTTTAATGGGTGACTCAAATATTGCATTGAACCCTTCTTTGGATAGACAATATGCACCAAGGGTGACACCTCCATATAACACCACCCAAGAGGACAAAATGTGCCTCCTCCTCCAAGGACATGGCCTTATCGATGTCTGGAGGGAAGCTTCCCCCAGATCCTAAGACTTCACTTTTTACTCTAAACCACACAATAGCTTCTGTAGAATTGATCATGGCTTTCTGTTATAACATCTACAATTGGTGTTTACATTTTTTATTCCTGCTATTTCTTGGTCAGATCATGATCCTTATATTTTTTCTTGTCTCTCTAATGGGAGTATCCCATCCTATGTACTAATGGTGCTTGAACAAATGCCTACCCACCACCCAAGTGACCTTCCTTCAGATTCAGTTGCACATTCAGTCCTACATTATTGAGAATACCAATTCAGTTTCCTCACGAATTACCTTATGGGAAGGCCATAAGGCTATGACCAGGGTCATCTAATTCAGTTGGCATCTTCTCGGAAGAAGGAGAGGGAGTGTAAGATACGGGACCTCACCTCACGCCTGACAGCCGCTAAGGCCTTCTAGAAATCCCAGCTCTCAGCCACTAACAGGATAGATTGTGACATCCTAGCAAGAGAATTAGATCTCATCCTCACTGAGCAAGCTGAAAAGGCCTTCCGATGGTCCAATCATACATATTACTCATGTGCGAACAAACCTGGCACCATGCTTGCTACAAAACTTAACTCTACATGTAAAGCTTATAAACTGATTGAACTGCCAACTCGCAGTGGAGACCCAATGGCCAATCCCACCAATGTCACCTCCATCTTTGCCCAATTTTTTGCCTCCCATGTGATAAACCTGCTACCCTTATCGCGAGAAAGACAACCTTTTTTTCTGAGACCCACATTTCATAGTGCTTTCGCAGTCGGCCCTCAATGCCGAAATATCTGAAATAGAAGTCCTTAAGGCCATTAAATCCTTGAGACTTTCTAAATCATTGGGCCCCTACATTTTTTCTAATATCTACTTTATAAAATTCTCACCCCTCCTGACACCTCATCTAACCTACGTCTTTAACGCCCTCAAAAAAGGCTCAGTGCCCACCCCAGACTCTCTAAAAGCCCATATTACCATGATCTCAAAGAGCTTGGAGGAAGCCCTTTATCCACAGGCATATAGACCCATCTGTCTTTTAAATGTGGATTTGAAGATTTTAGGGAAGATTTTGGGCACCCAGATCACTCAGAATCTCTGCATCCTCATCCATAGAGACCAGATGGATTTTGTCGCCGGGCATCAGGCGGGGGCAATGTTCAGAAGGTCATAGCGCAATTCCCTCTCATGGGACTATATACAACTGTAGCCCCCAAACTTTTTGGCACCAGGGACCGGATTCTTGCAAGAATCCCAGATAGCAAGTAATTGTGCTGCAAGTTTGAATATGGCTTGCTGAGCTATTGCTAGACTTGCCAAGTTTGTTGCACAATTGCAGCACATCTGCATTGCATGACTCCAGATCAACTTTCTTTGCAACCACTCTGCAAGTCTGCCGCAAGTTCTGGTTCAGTTATGTTGTGTAATAGTTATCCCACCACAGGGGGTCACTGTGGCTGAATTTTCATCATTGCTTCCTGCGGTGTGTAATGATTTTCTTTCATTGGTGCTGGGGCAGCCATAGAATCACTTTGGGAGTGGTGTGCAGAGAGGTACCATGAGATCTGATATGGAGATCAAGGAGTGACTAACCTTAATATCCCATTGGTGTAGCACAATTTGGAATGTTTTATTTTTGCTTGTTTATATGCTGAGATTTAGCAGAAAATGTGTGTATTTAAGAAAAGGTGGAAATAGAAACCTCACAGACCTGGTGCAAGAAACCTGGTAGTTCCACCATTGTATAGAGGACTTCAAATCCCAGCAATACAGTAACAATGCAGAATACCACCACCTATAGGGGGTGTATATAGAGAGCCATGCATTGTATATAGATGACTGCACTGTAGTGTGCTGTAAAGAGATCCATTCCTTGTGCTGTATACAGAGAGACTCCTGCATTGTGCTGTATACAGAGAGACCCCTGCATTGTGCTGTATATAGAGAGACCCCTGCATTGTGCTGTATGCAGAGAGACCCATGCATTGTGCTATATGCAGAGAGACCCCTGCATTGTGCTGTATACAGAGAAGCCCCTGCATTGTGCTTTATACAGAGAGACCCCTGCATTGTGCTGTATACAGAGAGACTCCTGCATTGGTCTGTATACAGAGAGACCCCTGCATTGTGCTGTATAAAGAGAGACCCCTGCATTGTGCTGTATACAGAGAGACCCCTGCATTGTTCTGAATACAGAGAGGCCCATGCATTGTACCGTATATAGAGAGATCCCTTTCATGGGAAATAGGAAACGTTGGATACTTTTGTCACCATCTATACCGGGCTCACCTCTCTCTACATAGGTCTCATGACCTTTCTGGTCTAGGCATGCTTTATATTCCTGACAGTAAAGCAGAGAGATGGGCGGAGGGTTCCCCACTACTGCGTTCTCTATTGTGCTGTATTGGGTCTATAAATGGCTAGATTTGGCTCCTACATTGTGTGCAATGTCTACCATTTCCCTCTTACATTCTGTTGACATCTTCTGTAGCTTTATTCCTGGCTGGCTATTCTCTGCAATCTCTGTATTTATGCATCTGCTGCCCCTCGATCTGAAAACACAATGATTCCCATCATGGGATGCCCTGTGACATTGCACATAATGTAGGGGGCATATCTAGCCATTTATAGACCAAGCCCAATACAGCACAATAGAGAAAGCAGTAGTGGGGAACCCTCCGCCCATCTCTCTGCTTTACTGTCCGGAATATAAAGCGTGCCTAGATCAGAAAGGTCATGAGACCTCTATAGAGTGAGGTGAACCCGGTATAGATGGTGACAAAAGTATCCACCTTTTCCTATTTCCCATGAAAGGGATCTCTCTGTACACAGTACAATGCATGGGTCTCTCTGTATACAGCAGAATGAATGAGTCTCTCTGTATAGAGCACAATGCATGGGCCTCTCTGTATATAGCACAATGCATGGGTTTCTCTGTATACAGCACAATGCATGGGTCTCTCTGTATACAGTACAATGCAGGGGTCTCTCTGCATACAGCACAATGCAGGGGTTTCTCTGTATACCACACAATGCAGGGGTCTCTCTGTATACAGCACAATGCAGGGGTCTCTTTGTATACGGCACAATGCATGGGTCACTCTGTATACAGCACAATGCATGGGCCTCTCTGTATACAGCACAATGCAGGGGTCTCACCGTATACAGCACAATGCATGGGACTCTCTGTATACAGCACAATGCAGGAGTCTCTCTGTATACAGCACAATGCATGGGCCTCTCTGTATACAGCACAATGCATGGGTCACTCTGTATACAGCACAATGCATGGGCCTCTCTGTATACAGCACAAAGCAGGGGTCTCTCTGTATACAGCACCATGCATGGATCTCTTTACAACACAGTGCAGTTATCTCTCTATATACAATGCATGGCTCTCTATATACACCCCCTATAGCTGGAAGTATTCTGCGTTGTTGCTGTATTGCTGGGATTTGTAGTCCTCTATTCAACGGTGGAACTATCAGTTTTCTTTTACCAGGTCTTTGAGGTTTCCATTTTCGCCTCTCATTAAATACACACATTTTCTGCTAAATCTCAGCATATAAACAAGGAAAAATAAACTTTCCAAATTGTGCTACACCAATGAGATTAGGGTTAGTCACTCCTTGATCTCCATATCAGATCTCATGGTACCTCTTTGCACACCTGTTAGGAAATTGTCCGTTTCCGGCCGTCTGTGCACGTCCGCATGCGCCCGTGCGGCGTGCGTGCCACTGGCGCAAAAACGGCCTATTTAACCACTTCAGCCCCGGAAGGATTTCCAGCTTTAGGACCGGAGCCCTTTTTGCGATTCGGCGCTGCGTCGCTTTAACTGATAATTGCGCGGTCGTGCGACATTGTACCCAAACGAAATTTGCGTCCTTTTTTTCCCACAAACAGAGCTTTCTTTTGGTGGTATTTGATCACCGCTGCGTCATTTCTGATCGCCGCTATAAACAAAAGAAGAGCGACAATTTTGCAAAAAAACCCAAATTTCTTACTTTTTCCTAAAATACAAATCCAAAAAAAAAAATATAAAAAAACATTTTTTTCCAAGTCATCTTCCAGGACGGCTTACAGAGAGAGAGGCTCCTCCCACCTAACAGGAAACACATGATCCACATTATAAAAAGACTGCTCACCAGTAGTACCTCAACAGCGTGCTGGCGCGTTAATAGTCAATTTCGCTGCGTCGCGGCTTAGCGTTTT
>BLSH010220957.1:359637-371696 GCA_018402905.1 Glandirana rugosa | reverse complement strand
TTATTTGTTTAATACTGAGGTACTACTGGTGAGCAGTCTTTTTATAATGTGGATCATGTGTTTCCTGTTAGGTGGGAGGAGCCTCTCTCTCTGTAAGCCGTCCTGGAAGATTCCTGAAAAGTGAGTTATCAGGTAATAACTCTGTTTTTTCACCGTTTTTGGCCGATTTATATTCTTCCTCATATTTGCGATAAAAAAAAATCGCAATCTGCGTTTATTGATTGGTTTGCGCAAAAGTGGTCGCGTTTACGGATGATGAGAATTCATTTTTGGGGTTTTTAATTTTTTTTTATTTTTTACTAAAAATGGCGGCGATCTGCGATTTTTTGCGGTACTGCGATATTGCAGCGGACATGTCGGAACGTTTTGACACTTTTTTGGGACCATTGGCATTTATACAGCGATCAGTGCTATAAAAATGCACTGATTACTGTGTAAATGCCATTGGCAGTGAAGGGGTTAACCTGCAGGGGGCGCTCTAAGGGTTAACTGTGTTCCCTGGGCATGTTCTAACTGTATGGGGGCTTGCCTATCTGGGGAAGGGAAGTGGTCACAGCCTTCACGTAAAGGAAGGCTGTGATCACAGCCCTTCCCCCTCACACAGGACCTCCGCTCATTCGCTCCGGGGGGGGGCATCGTGGGTGGCCAGCGGCAATCGAAGCCACCGCACCCGCTCCCTGGCCCCCCCTGGACACAGTGAGCGTGCGGGCGCGCCTCCGGCGGCGCGCGCGCGCTCACTATACACGTTCCCGCAGCCGCCGTCGTATGACGGAGATTTGCGGGAACGGGCCACTTTGCCGCCGTCAGTTGCCGATCGGCGGTCGGCAAGCGGTTAAGCTGACAACACCTTGCAGCAGATGCTGTCCGTTCTACAGCGTTCCTGTGACCCCAGTGACTACTTTGAGACTTTCCTGCACCTGTGACCCTGGCTTTACTTGCACTTGTTGCTTTCTGCCTGCCCTGACCCCCGGCCTGTCTATGACTACCCTTCTGCCTGATCCTTCTGTACCTTTGCTGCCCACGCGTTGCTGACCCTGCTTGCACCTGACCACCCGCCTGCCTGCTCCACCTGTACCGCATTTCCAGTATGTTGCCGACCCCGACTGTACGACCACTCTTCAGCCTGCACGAGCCCCAGTGGACTCCCATGTACCATTAAGTGACCCAGTCCAACCCTTGTGCCCCCCTGTGCTCTTGAGCTCCCTGTCTGCACTACCAGAGGTTCTTGAACCAGGGCCGCAAGAGAGGTGACCCCCTGCATAAGCCAGACTCATCCACCAGGTACATGATAGCAACGGACAGCCATGTCTGAGTCTGCGCAGGGGACCTCTCCCATGAACGAGCTGTGCGCACACCTTGCGGGACTCACCCAAGCTGTAAGGAACCTGCTTTGAAGGAAGAGTGTAGGAACTTTCCCTGCCAGCACCAGCCAGTCCCAGCCACCTGGCTTCCCGCACCGCTGTGGCGTTTCCAAGTGAGCCCAGGGTGCCCATGCCTGAGCGGTTTGCAGAAGACCGCAGAAAGTTCCGGGCTTTCCATAATTCCTGTGAACTATACTTTGATCTCAAACCCCGGACCTTTTCACTGGAGGCCACGAAAGTGGGGTTTGTGATATCCCTCCTTCTAGAGGAACCCTAAGCCTGGGCACACCGCCTCCTGGAGCAGAAAGCCCCAGAGACAACCAGTCTGGATTGATTCTTCTGGGCAATGGCCCAACTATATGAAGACCCTTACCAGGCAGCCACAGCAGAAGCAGCCCTTTATGCTCTTCAGCAAGGCCACCGCCCAGTGGAGGAATATGTATCCGAATTCTGGTGATGGAGTGCAGAGACACGGCTCTCAGCTACCAATTCCGGCTGGGTCTCTCAGAGCTGCTCAAAGACGAGCTGGCTCGCATCGGGGTCCCACACACCCTCGACACCCTAATCAATCTGGCCATCCAGATTGATTGCCATCTGCGGGAACGCAGGGCCGAGACATCCGCTGGGCCTGCACGTCAATCCTGGATGATACCTCGGGTTCCCAGCTATCCAGCTCCTGGTCTAGCTGCCTACTTCTCCTCTCCACCAGACCCCCAAGAGCCTATGCAAATCGGGCTCTTCTGCCCGTCTCTGATCCCCGAAGAGCGCCAGATGTGCATGTCACAGAACTTGTGCCTGTACTGTGGAGGTCCTGGGCACCTGGTGAGAAACTGTCCCAGCAAGGCCGGTAAGTGCACCACCAGTAACCCTGACGGAATGTTGTATCTGCCTAACGATAAAGCTCACCTTGTGCTTTCTGTATCTCTGCAGCTACCCGGCAGGGCTATTCCAGTGCTGGCAATCCTTGATTTTGGTGCATGCAGCTGCTTTGTTGACATCTCTTTGGCAGCGCATCACCAGATCCCTCTTCAGCCAAAGAAACATCCCATGGTCATCCGACTGGCCGACAGGTCAACTATTAGTTCAGACACCGTTACCCAGGAGACCATCCCAGTGCTTACCAGGACCAAAGGAGGACATGCCGAGTTCCTGCTATTGGACACCATCCCGTCCCCACTATTCCCAATTATCCTGGGCATCCCCTGGCTTTGGACTCACAATCCCCAAGTTAACTGTGTCACTGGCGAAGTGAACTTCTCCCCCTCTTACTGCCGTTACCACTGTCTGCCTCAGTCTCCAGAGAACCCTCCAGTCATACTTAGTTTGGGCACAGTCATCAATCAGGAATCCCGCCTACTCATTCCTGCATCCTATCATGAATTCCTAGACATCTTCAGTAAGAAGGGAGCGGATGTCCTCCCACCACACTGGTCCTACGACTGCCCGATCGACCTCTTACCAGGGGCTGAAGTTCCTTTCGGGCGGATTTTTCCCTTATCAGAGGTGGAGTTGGCCGCCCTCAAGGCATACCTGGATGAGAATCTGGAGAAGGGCTTTATTCGACCATCCACCTCACCAGAAGGCGCCTAAATCTTCTTTGTAGAGAAGAAGGACCATTCACACCAGCCCTGCGTTGACTATCGGGAACTCAATCGGATTACCCTCAATAACCGATACCCATTACCTCTGGTCCCAGAACTCTTCCAGAGGTTGGGGACCGCAGCCGTCTTCACTAAGTTGGACTTATGCAGGGCTTACAACCTTATCCGCATTCGTGAGGGGAATGAATGGAAGACTGCCTTACGAACGCGGTTCGGGCACTATGAATATTTTGTCATGCCCTTCGGACTATGTAATGCCCCTGCGACTTTTCAACACCTGGTAAACAACATTTTCTGGGACTTTCTAGACCAGTTCATAGGATGACATCTTGATCTTCTCCCCCTCTCTGGAAGAGCATCGCAAGCACGTGAAGAGCGCGCTCGCCCGCCTCAGACTACAAGGCCTCTATGCCAAGGTGGAAAAATGCGCTTTTGAGTGCGCTGAAATTTCATTCCTGGGGTTCAACATTTCCATTCAACATTCACCATGGATACCCAGAAGGTCTCGGCCATCCTGGACTGGCCAGCTCTTGTTGACAAAAAGGGAGTCCAGCGATTAGTTGGGTTCGCAAACGTCTATCGGAAGTTTATCAAGGCGTCATCACCCCAATAACCCAACTCACCAAACAGGACTCACGCTTCTGCTGGACTCCCGAGGCCCAAGAGGCATTCACCCAACTCAAGAGACTGTGCACATCTGCCCCCATTCTTAAGCACCCGGATCCTGCATTGCCATACACCTTAGAAGTAGATGCCTCTGAGACAGCAGTGGGAGCAGTTCTCTCACAGAGACGGGGCCCAAAGGCTTCACTTCACCCTATCGCCTTCTTCTCTAGGAATCTAACACCTCCGAAAGGAACTACGACATAGGCGATAGGGAACTGCTGGCAATCAAGTCGGCCCTGACAGAATGGCGGTACCTCCTGGAAGGAGCTTCCCATCCTATTCTGGTTTTTACAGACCAAAAAAACCTAGAATACCTGCGGACCGCCAAAAGACTGAAACCCCGGTAGGCACAATGGGCACTGTTTTTCTCCCGATTTCAACTGCACATCACTTACAGGCCCGGGGCTAAAAATGTAAAGCCGGATGCATTATCAAGAATGTTCCCTGTTCTGGAGGACATGTCTTCACCGGATACCATCCTTCCGGCTCACAGCTTTCTGCTCACCCAGGAAGATCTTCTGTCCCAGATCCGGAGGTCTTGCACCGGCCTCACTGAACTGCCAAACCCCCAACTCAGACTGAAAGATGGGTTATGGTGGTTCAGGAAGACTGTATGTCCCACAGGAGCTCCACTCAGCAGTACTCTATGACTATGTCACGATACCAAAATGGCCGGGCACTTTGGTGGTCGCGAGACAATGGAATTACTTACATGCTCATTCTGGTGGCCTCGGCTGAAGGAAGATTGTCAGAGCTATGTAGCCACCTGTCCTGTCTGTGCCAGAAACAAATCAGAAAAATCCAAGGCCTGGGGACTCCTCAATCCATTGCCCATTCCGGAACGTCCATGGGCCCAAATTGCAATGGATTTCATAGTGGAGCTCCCACCATCTGCGGGTTACAGCACAAACTTGGTGGTCGTGGACCGTCTCATGAAGATGATTTTTTGCCCATGAAGGGTACTCTGTTGGCGGCTAAGACCGCGGAAATCTTTATAAGGGATGTGGTCCGTTTACATGGAATTCCTACTAACATTGTGTCGGACCGAGGAGTGCAGTTCACCTCCCGCTTCTGGAAGTCCCTGTGTGCCACTCTGGGAATTGAGCTGGCCTTCTCCTTGGCCTACCATCCCTAGTCCAATGGGCAAACAGAGAGGATGATCCCAAATTGAAGAGTACCTGCGGTGCTATTCCTCCTACTCCCAGGATGACTGGGTATCGCTTCTACCAAGCCAAGTAGCCAAGTTTGCTTATAATAACTCTGTTCACTCTGCCACCAAGCAGTCACCCTTCTGGGCAAACCTCGGCTACCACCCTTCCTTCCTGCCCAACCTGGCTCTGGACAGCACTGTACCCGCTGTCCTGGAAACAACACAATTTCTTGAAAAGAATAACAAACTCCTTCAGGAGACTCTCGCCCAAGCCCAGGCTACCAGCAAGAGAAACTTTCATAGGGGAAGGAGGGGAGAACTGGACTTACAAGTCGGACAACAGGTCTGGCTGTCCAAAAGGACCCTAAGACTCTCCTGTCCCTCAAAGAAGCTGGGACCCAGATACATAGGGCCATTCCCTATTAAGAAGAGACTTAACAGAGTGGCCTATGAGTTAAACTTGCCACCATCTCTGCATATCCACCCGGTCTTACACGTTAACCCACTTAAGCCAGTGGTCAAGGATGTGTTACCGGGGCGTAGCACAGCACCCACAGAACCGGTCTTGGTGGACGGAGAGGAAGAATTTGAGGTGGAGACCATCCTCGATTGTAGGAAACGAGGAGGCAGCACCCAATTCCTGGTCAAATAGAAGGATTATGGACCCGAAAAAAACTCCTGGGAGCCTGAAGAGAATCTGCACGCAAGGGAATTGATCAGAGCCTTCTGGAGAAGAACACCCAACCAAGAGAGCTCTTTGGGGCATCCGGATGCTGCCCCTTGGGGGGGCAATGTTAGGAAATTGTTAGTTTCCGGCTGCCTGTGCGCATCCGCGCGCACCCGTGCACGCCACTGGGGCCAAAACGGCCTATTTAAGCTGACAACACCTTGCAGCAGATGCTGTCTGTTCTACAGCGTTGTAGAGAGAGAGACTTTCCTGCACCTGTGACTCCGGCTTTACTTTGACTTGTTGCTTCTGCCTGCCCTGACCCCTGGCCTGTCTACGACTACCCTTCTGCCTGATCCTTCTGTACCTTTACTGCCCGCGCGTTGCCGACCCTGCTTGCACCTGACCACCCGCCTGCCTGCTCCACCTGTACCGCATTGCCAGCCTGTTGGCGACCCGGACTGTACGACCACACTTCAGCCTGCATGAGCTCCAGTGGACTCCCACATACCATCAAGTGACCCAGTCCAACCCTCGTTCCCCCCTGTGCTCTTGAGCTCCCTGTCTACACTACCAGGGGTTCTTGAACCAGGGCCGCAAGAGAGGTGAACCCCTGCATAAGTCAGACTTATCCACCAGGTATGTGACAACACCACTCTCAAAGTGATTCTATGGCTGCCCCAGCACCAATTAAGGAAAGTCATTACACACAGCAGGGAGCGATGATCAAAATTTAGCCACAGTGACCCCCTGTGATGGGATAACTATTACACAACATAACTGAACCAGAACTTGCAGCAGACTTGCAGAGTGTTTGCAAAGAAAGTTGATCTGGCGTCATGCAATGCAGACTTGCTGCAACTGTGCAACAAACTTGTGAAACCTGACAAATCTAGGAATAGATCAGCAAGACATAACTTGCAGCACAATTACTTGTTATCTGGGAATTGTTTCATAGAATGACTTATTTTTTCTTGCAAAAAACGGAGACTTGCATAGCACTGGCTGTAGACTTTGCGAGGCTCTTGCTGTAGACTTGCGGGGCTCTTGCTGTAGACTTGCGGGGCTCTTGCTGTAGACTTGCGGGGCTCTTGCTGTAGACTTGCAGAGCTCTTGCTGTAGACTTGCAGAGCTCTTGCTGTAGACTTGCAGAGCTCTTGCTGTAGACTTGCAGAGCTCTTGCTGTAGACTCACCACCGCAACTTCACCCTTGCTAGAGACTTGCCATGCAAATTTGCTACAAGTTGGAAAAGTGTCAACTATAACTTGTGCTGCAAGTGTTCTGCAAGTGTACAACTTACCAGGGAAGATGTGCAGTAAGTTACAAGACTATACTAAATATATTCAATACTACAACAAATGTGTGGCAAGTTATCCTTGCTGTCTGGGATGGGGGGTGGGGGGGGGTTAGTGCTTCAATCTTCTTGACATTGATATGGTGTCAGGATGATTGAAGCACATTATTTCTATAATTACATTGTAATATGTAATGAAATAGTTCAACTCACCATAATGCAGAATCAGTGAGAGCCCTGAGCTTGTTTTCCTACCACTAGATGCAGCTTGCCACTTACCACTGTAACCTGCCACCAGATTCAGTGTGTCACTTCCCAGATAGCAAGCAATTGTGCTGCAAGTTTAAAAATGACTTGCTAAGCTATTGCTAGACTTGCCAGGCTTCACAAGTTTGTTGCACAATTGCAGCAAGTCCACAATGCAGGACACCAGATCAACTTTCTTTGCAAATATTCTTCAAGTCTGCTGCAAGTTCTGGTTCAGTTATGTTGTGCAATAGTAATCCCACCACAGGGCTCACTGTGGCTAAATTTTCATGTGGTAGGTTTGCAGAGCTCTTGCTGTAGATTCACCACTGCAACCTTGCTCTTGCTAGAGACTTGCCATGCAAATTTGCTACAAATTGGAAAAGTGTCAACTAGAACTTGTGCTTCAAGTGCTCTGCAAGTGTACAACTTGCCATTAAAATGTGCAGCAAGTTATCAGACTTACAATTCAACACTGCCACAAATTTGTGGCAAGTAATCCTTGCCATCTGGGTTGCCACTGTAGCCTGCCACCAGATGGCCATTGAACATATGTGCTTGCATTCCCCTGGATCACCAGGGCTCATATTGGATGTTTATGCCGCATTAAATAACCAGAGCTCCATATTGACCATTGGCAATCATTTGGAACATGATCTTGCAACCTCCATAGATATAGATCAGGGGGTCTTTTTAAACAAAGGGCCAGTTTACTGTCCTGCAGACTTTAGGGGGGTTGGACTGTACAAAATGTCCCAGCATCAGTGGGAGTAAACAATCCCCCATCATTGGTGTCAGTGAGAGGAATTGTGTCTCATCATTGGTGTTACTGAGTTCCATTGTTGGTGTCATTGGGAAGAATTTTGACCCATCATTGGTATCGGTGGGCTCCACTGTTAGTGCCATTGTGAGGAATGGTGTCCCATCATTGGTGTCATTGAACCCCATTGTTGGTTCCATTGGGAGGAAATATGCCCCATCATTGGTGTCATTGGGCCCCATTGTTGGTGTAATTGAGAGGAATTATGCCCTTCATTGGTAAAAGTGAATAAAATAGCACCCTAAGGGCCAGAGAAAAGCAAGCTAAGGGCCACAGTTTGGAGACCACTAATATAGAGGACTGGAACAAAGCTTGGTCAAATAGCAAAATGTTCTTTCAACATGTCCATTGTTGAGTCAGCATATATGGTCCCTGCCTGCATATCCCACACAAATCCTACATGCAGGGACATGCTTTTGAGGTTATGGTTAGTGTAGGAATGTCTTACACACCTGGTGGTCCTCTCCACAATTGGTGGGATTTTGGTCAAGGATTTCTGGCTTACTTTTTATAGGTTGTTCCACCTGACGATCCATAAAGATACTCGGGTAGCCTTGTTACATAGTCCAATCCCTGGCCTCTTTTGACACCAATCAAAATTAGCAACCTATCTTTTTGTGGCGGCCAAACAGGCCATAGTTAAAGCCTGGAAAAAGCACTTTATCCCCTTTTAAGAAGTGAGAGATCGTATTAATTGGTTTACATAAAAAAAGAGTTCTAAATGACTCTCACAAGTTTGGGAACCCTGGATTAATTATGCTCTCCCATAAATTCAGCCATTTAGTTTAGGCCAGTTTTAATGTACTGTCTGGTCTGTCCTTAAGTCTATGGGGACCCCCCCAACCTTTTCCCTCTCCCTTTACTTTTGCTTTTCATCCTATTTTGTCATTCTGGCTTTCTCTTGTCCTTCAATCCCTATGCCCATTCTTACCATTTCACTAGGTACATTTGAAAGCTGGGATGTTCTGCTTCTGTGTATGTTATATGAGGGTTGAATATACCCCTGGTTGGATCCCCGGTCCACTATCCCCCGGTCCATATTTAAATGTTTGAGAATGCTTTACCTTAACCATATATGGCCCATTTGTAAAATTAGCTATACGCCATGTGTGGGTGCATTTGTTGTTATCTTACTTGTTGACAATGGTCACCATGACAAATAGATAGGTGAATCTCCCCAATGAGGACACAGTCAAGAAAAAAAACATACAGAGGGTCTAGCCCTGACCCATTCTATCCAAAACTAAAAAGGGTAGAGACACATTGTACCTATTCCCTACTTTCTCCAAAACAAAGAAAACTTTTTTCCCTTAAGTACACTTTAAATCTGTTGAATATTTAATAAGCATGATGGAACAGTGCCTTCGTTTCTGATTTAATTATATGCAGAAAGTAATAACTAAAAATAATATGAGTCTCAGTATTGACATTACAGAAGGTTTAGCAATAATACAGGGAAACTACAATATGAATGTTGCATTTTGGGATAAGTTGTTTACTTAGCTCTTTGATTAAAAGTTAAACGGTGTGTTTTTTATGCAAACAAAGAGAACATAGGTTTATATAAAAGCTGTGCAAAGGAAACATCCCACATAGTAAATGATGCTGGTGTTAGACTACTAGCTAGAAAGATGAATTTAAAAATATGTATGTTCATAGGTCTACTCCTGCTATTGCAGCTTTCCTTATGTCGAGGTGAGTTAAGAATTTATCAATACATTTTGTTGTAATTGTAAAGTTCTACACTTTTTTTTCCAATTCTTACAAGTGCGCATTCTGCAAATAATGCTTAGATTTCTTTTTTCCTAAAATATGGTAATTTAGCAATCATTACAGAATTTCTCATTAGGAAAGTAAGAACGATAAAAATGATAGCATGGAGATGATTATTGTGTCCATAGAAACGAAATGCTGCCTTTTTTGTGTAGGTTAAACAATAATATTACATTTTGCATCTGACAAACCCAGTTTATTAATATACTATTAAAAGGTAGTTTTGATGATCAGATGGGGAATACAAAATCATTTTATGATGTTCACAAATATTTAATATAACGTATACAAAATTGATAATTCCCAGCTATGTTTGGTTTGTTTTCATAAAGCAATGCTGTTACTAAACGTTTTTTTTTTTTAAACCAAGGGTTGTGAGCTCTAGAAATGAGTCCTGAGGTTTGGTGTTGTGCTGCTTTCAGGAAGCTACAGTATGTACAACACCCTGCCAGGCAAGGTCTTTACATGGCTTCCTGAAAATATCACAGCAGACCAGTTATCAGCCCTGATGTGAGCAGAGAAGCTCACAGTGTACAGTAAAATCAGGGTAAGCAATTTTAGTACAAAAGAGCAGCCTGGAAACCTGCAAGGCTGGAGCGAAGGATGAAATTCAGCTTTAAAAGTTTTACCATTGGAAAAGGAATAATTAGGGTGCATTTGCCAAAATGTAAATCCTCCTTTATAAATTGATTTCAAAGCATGTAATAGATGTTGCAGCTAGGGGACTAAGTATTGGAGTTTATGCTAAAACCCAATGTACTAACATAGTCATATTGTATTATGTCCAGTTGTACAGAATTACCAGTCATTTGTAGCAAACAGAATTTCTCCTGTAAAAAAAAAAAAGTGGCAATTAATAGAATCATTTTAGGGAGGTTCTATGTAATTTACCCTAATTCTTTCATTTAATGTTGCCATAATATGTACAATTGTACACTTCCATTAGATTAGGTTTAACATGTATTAGGACAATTAGATAAGTAGTAGGGCAGCCAGAGGGACTGGTAGCATTGTAAAAATAGCCAGGTCAAGTTCTGCACCTAATGGGACTGGTGCAGGAGTGGGTAAATGTAGTTGTGTTTCCACCAGCAAATTGACCACTGCCTTTCCATTGCTGTCTGAAAGTTGGCAATGGGGCGTTTGACAGTGGCTCAAACATCACCAGCAGCCAGTACTTAGGGAACCTCATGCAACTTCCCTTCTTAATTAACTTGCTAAATTTGGTGATCCAAAAATTCCAAAAGGATCATCCAAATCTTCAGCAAAACATGGTCATGGCTAGAAAAAGTCTTCTCCTATGTCTGCAACTCCAGTACTTACTTTCCAAAACCAGGTGCTGTCTGCATCACCAGACGAGCCCTTGGAGTGAGCAGGACAAATACAATACTGCCGATGTATTGAATGGATTCTATGAAATATGACACTGCCAGGTAGATGTTTCGGTCTGTCCAGCCGGTAAGCACAGTATCTAAGAAACAAAAAAGAGTGAACACTATGCTCGGAATTTTAATCAAGCATTTAACGAAATTGAAAGAACAAATGGCTGATATTATAACTAACCAGATTGGTAATAATCCAAAGCCATTTATTGACAAAAGGAATGTGATTCAGATAAAAAGAAACCTGTCAATTATATTTAAAGAGGCTGGCAAAGCAAAATTGCAAATCTCTACTCTAGAAGACCAAATTCTTCTATATGAGAGAGTGCTTACAAAATTACAAAAAGAAAACATTCGACTAATAGATAAGGTTGACAATTTGGAGAATAGATCAAGGTGCAATAACATCAAATTAGTGGGCCACCAGAAAGAACCTCAAAGAGTTTGTTAGTTCCAGAAAGGAAACATTCAAATTAAAAGTGATAGGTACTCATTGAATACAGCCTAGTACAGTTATTTTTAAAGTGCTTCATTTTCAAGATGAAATGAAAATTCTCACTGCTTACAATAGGGATCCAATGTTTTTTGAAGGACTAAGATTACTGTGGCAAGATTTTTCAGCAGAAGTTGTAAAAAAACAAAAGGAAACAGTTTACCCCTCTCTGTAAGCATAAGAAGTAGAGTTGAGCGAACACCTGGACGTTCGGGTTCTGCTGGTCCGTCCGAACTTCGGGACAAAGTCCGGGTCCGGGTCCGGACGGAACCCGAACGATTGCACGGACAACGAGTCGTCTTGGGCTTGCAGGTCCACAAGCGAGTTGAGATGAAGAATACGAATGTCTCTCCCCATTTGACAAAGGAAAACAAAAAAATGTTGAAGACGACTTTTTAGAACGGTGTCATTAGAATCAGGAAGTTTTTTGTAACCTAGGGATAACATTCGTCACTCTTAAAAGTAAAGTAGAACTTTTACTTCGTGAAATTTTTATTGACATGATCCGACATAAGTTACTCATGGATAGTGAAAATTAAACTTACAAAGGAAAGACCTTGATTGTTTGAGAAACTCCAAGAAAGACCACCGGGTGATTAAACTACAAT
>BLSH010220957.1:341352-358193 GCA_018402905.1 Glandirana rugosa | reverse complement strand
AGCAGCGGTATGTGAAATCTCTAATTTCTGCTATCTGTCCTCAGAGCAACAGCACAGACAGCAGTAGTAAAGTAATCTATCTCAGGATGCAGGATCAGGTCTTAAAATGTCTCAAATCTGTCCCTCACGCAGTCAGCTACCTTTCCCTACACTAACCCAAGGAGCATGTGACTGCAGCACTGTGACTCCAGCTTATAAAGAGGCTGGGTCACATGATGCACTGGCCAATCACAGCCATGCCATTAGTAGGCATGGCTGTGATGGCTTCTAAGGGCAAACCAGTGAAACGCTTGTTGATTGGCTGCCCTGCAGCTTCTCAACACGTGGAGTAAAATAGCAGAACCCCGGACCGAACCCGAACGATTTTTGAAATGTCCGGGTCCGGGTCTGTGCCACGGACACCCGAAAGTTCGGTACGGACCCGAACGTTACAGTCCGGGTTCGCTCAACACTAATAAGAAGAGAAGAAGCGTTTCGGGTGACAGTTTTTTTTGTTCAGTGCTCAGCACTGCTGGCATTTCTGAATTGTTCTAAGATTCAGGCAGAGTAGGAGAATTTCCTGAGGATATGGAGCCGGGATGCATATCCTGGAATGTAGGAGTACTCCATTTCCCTATTAAAAGATATCAAAATATTAGCTTAAAGGATAAAAAACAGGTGTTTTGTCCAAGACCTGTAAAGAGCCCTCTGTCCCTAGCAAGAACTGACCAATCTCTCTTGTAAATACTGATGTTAAAATCTGTGCAAAGCTCTTCTGTTGGGTTTGCAGGAAGTTATTGAGCCAGATCAGATATGTTTTTTCAAGGGCAGACAAGCTCCAGATGGAACTAGAAGAATTATTAACTTATTACAGTATGCATCTATTCATAAGATGTCTTCTCTATTCTTCATAATTGCGCACGGTGTTATGAAGATTTGTTTTTTTTTTCAGGATGGGTGCTGTCTGCAATACTTTAATTATGCTTACAGCCTTCAGCTAGAGTTCTATTGGCAGACCTTCATTCCAGGGGACTTTTTGATCATTAATGGTACAAGACAAGGGTGCCTTTTACCACTGATTATTTTTACTTCAGTTATGGAGCTTTTAGCTGCAGTAATCTGTCAGACTCCTGGTGTCTTGTTTATTTTGCAGCAGCAGACCTGCCCAAAATGTAGGAGTATAGAATGAGCAAAGGATAATGAAGTCAGAAACTTAAATCCAGCCTTAAAAGCCTAGTAGTCTTAGCACTTAGTACTAGCAAGTGCGAATAGCTTTGCCTTAATACTAGCCTGTTATATTCCTGCCACACAAAAGTAATCACTACAAGAACAGTTTCCTTTTGCATAGGCATTACCCTTCTCTGTAAATATTCACTACTTTTTGAAAATAATTTTAAGCCAATACTTAGCTCTTTCTCTAATGAACTACAGAAATTTGATCCTTTCTATTTATACACCGCAAGCAAAATTGCAATAGGAAAAAATGCTTATTTTGCCCAAATTATTATATTTGTTTAGAACTATTACAATCCCTATTCACCCTTTTTTCTTCAAAGCTGCACAATCAATTCCTAATACATTTATTTGAGGATGCAGGTAAACAGGATGTGCTATGGAGATCATGTCCAAAAAGCTGGAGGGATGTGCCTTCCTCTCATTGCAGATTACTACCAGGCCTCTATACTAGACCAAGCTAAATATTGGTGGAATCCCTACCCAAATAATAAACTGGCAATTTTAGAGATGCAGACGCCCCTACAACACTATTACCCTGCTCTGCTTTTAGTATGTACATTTGGAAATATCTTGTTAGCCTTCTGCATCTCATGATCCAAGTCACTCTTTGTACCTTGGTTACCTATCCTCCAGTGAGATGAATCAGATACTACACCAGCTGCCCCCTTCCTATTTCTGTAGATTATTTATAATACATAATATCAGATGCCTGCAGCATTGGAAGGCACACAGAATTCAACTTTTACCATACTTATTTTATAATATCATCTAAAATCCTTTCTTTCCTTAATATCAGAATACCAAATATTCCATGAAGATTTTATCAATACTTCAAGTCACTATACACAACTTCTTCAAATGCAAACTACAGAAATATATGTTTACATTCTAAATTGCTGCCTCATCTTACTGACAATAAGCGCTCTCGTGGTATCTCCCTGTTTTTTTATCACAATGAAATCTAAAAAAAAATCTATAAAACATGCTCAAATGAGAGAGAGAATTGCACTCCACATACCCTGCTGCCAGTTGAGAGTGCTGACCCTGCCAAACATGCCATTGCACAAACCTCTGATAGTTTATGCAGCATTTACCTATATACCAAATTATACTGCTTTTCCCTGCTTAACTTAAGCTTATCTTCCTTGAGTGCTGTATACTATGTGGGGAGACTTGAACCCTTCTTCATGTTTTGTGGCAGTGTAAAATTTTTCATTGGATGACTGTGAAACATAGAAAAATCAATGTTCTTGTCATACTCTCAAATTTGCCGATACTTTACCCAGTGACTTAAGAAAGTTTTAATGAAGTAGCTGCTAAACTGCCATGGTAATATGCATATAGATTAGCTGTGGATGTTCATGGTATGGTTGGTTGGGATAAACAATATGGGTGAGGCAGCTTAACATCACACCATAATGGTAAAATAATGTAAAATGAAAAAAAAAAAAACACTAGAAGCCATGGGGTACTGCCAGAATGACAACACATCACGACTTTAATAAGTGAAAGTGCCTTTTTTCGTATCTCCTTCACAGCACATTATCTGCTATGATATGAAGAAGCCTGGGACATTAAACCTATGTATAACCATGTAACTGTTATTGTTGTATGGTGATAAGGTGTCTTTAGTACTGTACTCATACAATATATCATTATGTAGGAAGCTACTACTGCTTCCCGTGTGCTGATGAGCCCTATAATATTCACATGGTGTGCATTCATGAATATTATTCAACTAGGCATATTTGTTTATTTTTTTGGTTCAGAGCAATATGCAGATCAGCAAAACTGACATCACACTGATCCCGTTGAAGGCCAATCACACGAAGTATGAAAGCTAGAGATAGCCTGCATTGTCAGAAGGGGCTCAGAAATGGTGTGGTTTCACCACTTCAGCCCCAGAAGGATTTACCCCCTTAATGACCAGGGGACTTTTTACATTTTCTTCCTTTTCTATCCCTTTGCGATATGAATGTACAAAGACCGAAAAATTTGAAAAAAAAAACATTATATTTTCTACTTTTTGTTATATGAAAAAAAACAATAAACTCAAAAATTTGATGAGAGGCATGTTGAGCCTATTGAATATGTTATTTTTTTGTCCCAAGTGATCGAAAAAATGACAAAAAATTAATTTAGCTGCTTCTCCTGAGTATGGGTATACCACATGTGTGAGACTTTTTGGGAGCCTAGCCACGTACAGGACCCCAAAAACCAATCACCGCCTTCAGGATTTCTAAGGGTGTAAACTTGATTTCACTCCACAGTACCTATCACAGTTCCGGATTAATGAAATGCCAAGATAGCACAAACCCCCCCAAATGACCCCATTTTGGAAAGTAGAAACCCCAAGCTATTTGCTGAGAGGCATGTTGAGTCCATGGAATATTTTATATTTTGCCACAAGTTTTGGGAAAATTACAAAAAAATTTTTTTTTCTTCACAAAGTTGTCACTAAATGATATAATGCTCAAACATGACATGGATATATGTGAAATTACACCCCAAAATACATTCTACTGCTTCTCCTGAGTACGGGGATACCACATGTGTGAGACTTTTTGGCAGTCTGACCGCGTACAGGATCCCGAAAAATGGGCGTAAATTTTTGATTTCACTCTTCACTACCTATCACAGTTTCAGAGGCCATGAAATGTGCAGATAGCACAACCCCACCCCCCCCCCAAATGACCCAATTTTGGAAAGTATACACCCCAAGCTATTTGCTGAGAGGCATGTTAAGTATTTTGCAGATCTCAATTTTGGTCACAAAGTATTGGAAATTGAAAAAAGAAAAAAAAATACATTTTCCTTTGCTTTCTTAATTTTCAAAAACAAATGAGAGCTGCAAAATACTCACCATGCCTCTTAGCAAATGCCTTGGGGTGTCTCCTTTCCAAAATGGGGTAATTTGGGGGGATTTTGTGCTATCCTGACATTTCAGGGCCTCTGAAACTGTGATAGGTAGTGAGAAAGTGAAATCGCCATTTTACGCCCTTAATCCTGAAGGCGGTGATTGATTTTCGGAGTCCTGTATGCAGCTAGGCTCCCAAAAAGTCCCACACATGTAGTATTCCTATACTCAGGAGAAGCAGCAGAATGTATTTTTGGGTGTAATTCCACATATACCCGTGGCATGTTCGAGCAATATGTCATTTAGTGACAACTTTGTGCAAAAAAAAAAAAAGTAAATGTTCCCAAAACTTGTGACAAAATATAAAATATTCCATGGACTCAACATGCCTCTCAGGAAATAGCTAGGGATGTCTACTTTCCAAAATGGGGTCATGGGGGGGGGGCGGGTTGTGCTATCTTGACATTTCAGGGCCTCCAAAACTGTGATAGGTAGTGTGGAATTGGAAATCACCACGTTACGCCCTTAGAAATCCTTATGGTGGTGATTGGTTTTCTGGGTCCTGTATGCGGCTAGACTCCCAAAAAGTCCCACATGTGGTATCCCCGTACTCAGGAGAAGAAGCAGAATGTATTTTTGGGTGTAATTCCACATAAACCCATGATGTGTTCAAGTAATATATAATTTAATGACAACTTTGTGCAAAAAAAAATTGTCCCAAAACTTGTGACAAAATATAAACTATTCCATGGACTCAACATGCGTCTCAGAAAATAGCTTGAGATGTCTACTTTCCAAAATGAGGTCATTTGGGGGGGGGGGGGGGTTGTGCTATCTGGGAATTTCATGGCCTCCTAAACTGTGATAGGTAGTGGAAAGTGAAATTAAAAATGCACCCCATTAGAAAGCCTGAAAGTGGTGCTTGGTTTTTGGAGTCCTGTACGCTGCTAGACTGTCAAAGTCACGCACATGTGGTATCCCCATACTTAGGAGAAGCGCCAGAATGTATTTTGGAGTGTAATTCCCCATATACCCATGGCATGTTCGAGCAATATATCATTTAGTGACAACTTTGTGCAAAAAAAAAAAAGTCAATTTTCCTGAAACTTGTGGCAGAATATAAAATATTCCATTGACTCAACATCCCTCTCAGCAAATAGCTTTGGGTGTCTACTTTCTAAAATGGGGCCATTTGGGGTGGGGGGGTTGAACTGTCCTGGCATTTTATGCCCAACTTCACTCATTCTTCTGATCACTTGAACCACCAAGTCCTATTTTTTTTATAGAAAATTACCTTGAACCCCCAAACATGATATTTTTTTTTAAAGCAGAGGCCCTACAGATTAAAATGGTGGGTGTTACAATTTTTTTTCACAAAGTATTTGCGCACCGATTTTTCAAACACAATTTTTTGTGAAATAAAAACACTTTTTTGAATTGTAATGCACAAAAACTCACTATATTGCCCAAATGTTTGGTGAAATATAAAACATGATCTTATGCCGAGTACATAGATACCAAACATGACATGATTTAAAATTACCCACACCGGCGTAGTGGCAACAAACTATATACATTTTTAAAAGCCTTTAAAAGATTTTACAGGTTACCCCTTTAGATTTACAGAGGAGGTCTACTGCTAGAATTACTGCACTCAATTTAACATTCACAGTGATACCTCACATTTTATTATTATTATTATTATTATTATACAGGATTTATATAGCGCCGACCGTTTGCGCAGCTCTTTACAATATTAGGGCAGACAGTACAATTAAAATACAATTCAATACAGGAGGAATCCTGTAGAGGGCCCTGCTCGTTAGAGCTTACATGCAAGCATGGTGCAATTGCTGTTTACATATGACACAAGACCGACGCTTGCGTTCACCTTTGCACGCGTGCATGGGGGGGACAGGGGTATATTTAAAAAAAAAAAAAAATTTAATTATTCATTTTGCTTTTTATTTTATTGTTGCACTGTTTTATGATTTTTATTGTTATCATAGGGAATTTAAATATTCCCTATGATAGCAATATGTAGTGACAGGTACTCTTTTTTTGAAAAATTTGTGGTCTATTAGACTAGATCTCTCCTCAGGCCTTAAAGCATCTGACCCCGCTGAGATCAGTGTGATAAGATGCTTTGGCAATTTCCCAATGGCGCTGTTTATATCCAGCGAAACCGAAGTCATGAAATGCTCGTAGCTTCCGGTTTCTTAGTCCATAGAGATGATTGAAGCCATTCTAGTCTTCAACCAGCTCTATGGTGAGCTGGTGGAACCTCCGGCTGCATTCTTGGGTTTCCCAGTGGGACAGGAAAGACAGAGAAAACCATGGAAGACGGTGGGAGGGGGGACGTTCCCTCCCACTGCGAGAAAAAGAAGTATAGCGGCTAATTAGCGGCTAGGATTGCTTTTACATGAAAGCCGTCCACCGGCTGACAAGAATGATACCAAGATGATACCTATACCTGCAGGCGTCATTCTGGTATAACCACTCAAAGTCCAGCAACATACCAGTATGTCGCTGGTCCTTGTTGAGCATGTATTGTAATGTTCTTTTTCTCATGCAGCCTGTGAATAAAAAAAGAGAATCAATCAATTGATGGTATGCCCACCATTAGAAAACCACCATCATCCACCCACTTCTAATGATGGGCATACGTGCACCGTTCTACAAATACTGTATATGCCAAACCATAAGGGCAATCCGCCCTCATGTCCACCTCTGCCCCTATGCTTTGGCATATATGCTATTTTTTTTAACTGTGGCGGTGAAATCAGCTCCTACAGCACTGGAGTCGCTGATTTACGTATCGTGGGAGCAAACAATGTTGCTGTCAAGATAAATAAATCAGTGCTGCAGCTGAATGGTGTGCCTGCAAAGCAAGCAATGGTTAACAATAAAACACAGTAAACAGTAAAGTATAAAATAATTACATTACCTGCAAAGCAAACATGAAAAAACACATTAACAATACAACATTACAATTAAGCATAAAAAACAGAGCTGAACAATGGAGAGAAAATAATAGAGAGACAAGTACAAGAAAATGACAACTATAACAATTAAGAGAGAACAACAATAAAACCACAACAATTTTTGGCTTTATTTATTTATTTTTATGTATTTATTTGCACTTTTATTTTAACAGTAAACTTTCTAGCTTAGGGTCTCTCAAAATGCGATGGTGGCCATCTCATCTTTCAAGACCTTGTGTATGTGTGCCCTAGGAGTATGCAGTGCTGTACCCTACACTAATACTCCACTAGTGTGTGGTAGCCAGTGAAACATTCACCAATGCAGAGATCAGGTTGGTCAGGACAGGAGGGACAATAAAAGCGGGTGTCACGCCTATTTCCACGTCTTCTGCAGACCCAACATCTTTTTTGGGGTGTTCTTTGGCCTGAGGTACCACGGAGGACTTCTGGAAAGTACCTCTCATGCAGCCGGCTCACTGCATTTGCATTGGGAAGTTGGGGCACAGCACCATCTGGAAACAGAAGGGCTGTGACGATCTCTTCCTAGAATTTAAGGAAGGATCCAGTTTGTCCTTACGCTTTGTATAGCACATAAGCGTTCAGCAGAGCCAGCTGAAAAAGGTATGCCGACACTCTTTTGTACCAGCGTCTGGCCTTACGGGCAATTAAGTACGGCGCCAACAACTGGTCATTGAAGTCCACCCTTCCCATATTAAGGTTGTATTCATGGATACAGTGGGGCTTCTCAACAACACCAGTCGCCATTGGAATTTGGACTGCTGTGTCTGCGTGAATGGAGGACAGAACAAAAACATTCTGGTTGTCCCTCCACTTCACTGCAAGCAAATTATTACCTCTCTTTTCCCCCCACTTAAGTCAGCATACTACAAGTTGTTGGGGGAAGCCCCGGTGATTAGATTGCACGGTGCCACATGCGCCAATTCCATGATCAAACAAACAGGGGCACGCTCGTGTAATAATTGTACGCGTACAAGTGGTACCCCTTTCCAAATAAGGGTGGCACCAAGTCCCAAACATTCTTGACAGCGCTGCCTATGTAGTCTGGGCAGTTGGGGGGCTCCATGTGACTATATTTTCCCTCATAAACCATAAAACTATATGTATAGCCTGTGGCCCTGTCACAGAGCTTATACATCTTGACCCCATATCTGGCATGCTTGCTGGGGAGAAACTTTTTTAAAGCAAGACGGCCAGAAAGTTTAATCAGGGACTCGTCTACGCAGACAACTTAATCGGGAATAAACAAGGCTGTGAATTGTTGATTGAAGTGGTTTATGAGGGGCAGAATTTTGTGGAGCCAATCCTATACAGGGTCACTCCGAGGATGACGGAGTTCCATGTCGTTGAAGTGCATAAACTGCAAGATCTGCTTGTATCTAGTCCTGACCATGGAAGCAGAGAACACGGCATATGCTGAATTGGGTCAGTGGACCAATATGACGGCAACTCACTTTTTAGTTATGCCCATGAGGAGGGATAGAAAAGTCTTGAATTCGATAGCCGTAATAGGTTTCCATTCTCTGGCAAGGGTCAAATGGGGATTAGTGGCGATAAATTGGCCAGCATACAAACTGCTTCGGTACACAACAGATCTAAAACAGCGAAAAAAAGTCAAGAGACATAAAATCAACTGTTCCCACCTGAATTACTGGTTGGCCAGTAAATGGAGGAAATATGGGCGCTACAGAATTGGTGGGCTGCCAATCAGGGTTGACAAATGTAGCGGGAGGGGCACTATGGGCTCTACGGGCCTGTTTTTGTCTTCTTGGCTGTGGGACACTACTTGTGCTAGCCACCGCCCCAGCTCGAACTGCACTTATGGGAATCGCCACGTCACCAAGTGTTTTTGCAGTGCTGGTTTGTCTACGACCAGCATGTACTAGGCCGCTGCTGCGTGCCAGTTCACCAGAAGGATGAGCGGAACTAGTACTGTCTCCCTGCTCCATACATGAGCCGTGTGGTTGTTGCACCTCAGCAACAGAACGGGGTTGTGTACGCCTGACCTTAGCAGGGACCAATACTTCGCTATCAGAGCTATCTGTCAGGGTTCCGCTGCTCTCTACTGGTTCATATACTGAGCCTGAATCTGACAGTGGAGCTTCCCCATCACTCTCATCTCTCATGCTCAGGAACGTGTAGGCCTCTTCACTAGTGTACTTCTGTTTGGACATTTTGGCCTCTAAATTTATAGGTACAACTAGTGTGACTCACAGGTAAAAGAGCACCTGGTTGTCAGAACCTGCTTCAATTGCTACCAAAAAATTAACTGTTAGCATTCACAGGGATCAGGCGTGACTCTACGAATGCTGTAGTTATGTGTGTTGTGTTTTGTAAGTGACTGCGATCTATTGATACTGCACTTGGGTGGGCTGGGCTGGGCAGAGGGGCTAAACGCAGGTGCTAGCAGGTGTCTGGGCTGATCCAACTAACGCCACATTTTTGGGAACACTAAACTACTGGGGACACTAATATAGTTCTGATTAGATCAAAGATATTGATCCGTTCAGACACTATACTAGTAACGTAGCTATCTTGTGTGTGTGTGCATGTAAGAGTACCTGCACTAATCTGACCCTGACGCTAAAACCTAACTGATGTCACCCACTGGGTGATCAGGGGGTTAAACCTTTGTTATGTAGTATACCGAGGGTACCCTGACGCTATAAAAAAAAATGAAATAGCTAACTAGCGTCACCCGGGATACTAATGTGGTGATCACTGGTGACAGGGGGTGAAAGGGTTAATTGGGGGCGATCAAGGGGTTAAAACCTTTATTGGGGGTTAATGAGGGGTACCCTAAACCTACCTGGGCCTACCACTAACTGCCGCTAACTGTCACAAGTGAGACCAGTGCAGTGAAAAATCTGAACACAGTTGGTGACACAGTGACAAGGGGTGAAAGTGCTAACTGGGGGGGGGGGGGCAATCAAGGGGTTAAAGCCTTTATTAGGGGTTAATGGAGGGTACCCTAAACCTAACCCTAAACCTAACCTAACGCTGTTTAGTGCCACAAGTGACACCAATGCAGTGATCAGTGAAAAGCATGAAAACTGTATTTGGTGACACAGTGACAGGGTTAACTGAGGGGGCTGAAAGTGTGCCTACGTGCACTGGTGTTGGTGTAGTGCTTGGTGTACTCACTGTGATGTTCTTTCCTCGGTCGCTGGTACCAAAAAGGGCTACACGAGGGGAGATTGCATCACTTCCTCTGCCTATGTTTACATTTCACAGGCAGAGGAGGCATTTAATTCGGCAGAACTGATCAGCAGGTCCAGGCCAGAAATCATTGTAGATTGATCGGTTCTGTAACAAATCCGATCGCCGTGGGCATGGCGGGGGTGCGCACCCACGGGTAGAGCTCTGTGCAGCTATGACGATTCACGCAGGGGAGCCGACCTGCCGCTGTATAATGACGGCGGTTAGTTGGAAAGTGGTTAACCACTTCAACTCCGGAAGATTTTACCCACTTCCTGACTAGGCCATTTTTTTGCGATACTGCACTGCATTGCTTTAACTGATAATTGCGCGGTCGTGTGACCCAAATAAATTTTATGTCCTTTTTTTCCCACAAATAGAGCTTTCTTTTGGTGGTATTTGATGACCTATTTTTTTTTTTTGCTATAAACAAAAAAAGACCAACTATTTTGACAAAAAACCCCAATATTTTTTACATTCTGCTATAAAACATTCTCAATAAAAAAATTTAAAAAATTTAATTTCTTTATCAATTTAGGCTAATTTATATTCTACTACATATTTTTTTGGTAAAAAGATCCCAAAAAGCGTATATTGATTGGTTTGTGCAAAAGTTATAGCGTTTACAAACTATGGGATAGATTTAGGGACTTTTTATTTTTTAGTAATGGCGGAGATCAGCGATTTTTAGCTGGACTGCAACAATGCACGGACACTGTATAAATGACACTGGCAGGGAAGGGGTTAACATCAGGGTCAATCAAAGGGTTAATTGTGTTCCCTGGCAGTGTTTCCTTACTGTGTGGGGGAGGGATGCACTCGAGGAAAAGAGACTGTGTTCCTGATTAGCAGGAATCACAGATGTTTTCTTCCTGTCTGACAGAAGACGATCTGCCTTGTTTACATATGCAGACCATCTTTCTGTCTCTCCAACGAGCGATTGTGGGTGGCCAGTGGCCATTGCGGCCGCTGGACCCGCTGATTAACACCCTCTGTGTCCAATCACAACGGGAGCGCGGCTACAGCGGCACGTGCCCCCGAGCCGTGGTTTTGACAAAGCACTCTTGGAAGTGTGAAACTTGTTAACCTTGTCCTTCTACCCCCCCCCTTGTATCCCCCATTTTTGCTCATATTTTCAATAAAATAATCTGCTTTTTATTGGTGAGTGTGCTGCCATTACAGATTTTTCTTCCCACAATCTCTCTGGCAGGGACAGGGCGTGCACCTCACCGCATTCAGCAGGATACACATTTGTGAGCAGCTGAACCCATACACTCACCTGGAGCTGCGGTTTAATATCCACCCCCGAGCCATGCACGAGAATCACATACAGATACGTGATTTTGTGCTTAAGAGCTGCCCTGCCACAATAAATGTACATGGGGCGGTCCTTAAGTGGTTAAAAGGAACTGCATCTTTTTTCACCTAAAAACAATAGGTTTAACATCAGTATTATTATAATTAATGGTATCACTCCTAAAATGAACGATGAATGAACATTTAAAAATATGCAATTTGCTAGACCCGCAGCAGCATGGCTTTACCAAGGGCAGATCATGTAAGCCTAATCTGATTTAATTTTTAACTATATCACAAATGTTTTTAACCAGGATGGTGCTGTGGACATAGCCTTTTTTTGATTTCAGGAAAGCATTTTTCAATTAGTATTTATTGAATTTTCAGAAAACAATACAAAGTATATTAAAAAAAAAAAGGAAGAACACAAAAAACAAAATTGTAAAATAGGTTCCATCAGCGAAGTACTGGCACCAAATCTGACAGGCATTGTAAACTGACAATAAGGTAATCACACAAATTTAGTGATATACAGTTGTCAAATTTGCTAAAGTCACCTTTATATATTTAACATGATTGTAAAGGTTGGAATTATAAAAAAAAAAAAAAATAACAAACATGTTATACTTACCTGCTCTGTGCAAGGGTTTTGTACAGAGCAGCCCGATTCTCTTCTTCTAGGGTGCCCCACCAGCGCTCCTCCTTTTGATCGGGTGCCCCCACAGAGAGCCACTTTCCATGGGGGCACCTGTGCAGGCGCGCTCCCGAGTCCTGCTGCTGCATCCATTGACACAGACAGTGGGACTTGGCCCCGTCCCCCGCTCCCGTGTCACTGGATTTGATTGACAGCAGCAGGAGCCAATGGCTCCTGCTGCTATCAATCTATCCAATGAGGACAGAGACAGCGGCTGGAGCCGCTGGGCTCGTACACATCACTGGAATGGATGGGCTCAGGTAAGAAAAAGGGGGGGGCTCTGGGGGCAACTGTAGAACAGAAGGTTGAGACTTTACAATCCCTTTAACTGTGAGTAAACCACACATTAGGAACTCAGTTCAAAGTGAGCATAAGAAGGCAAAGCCTATAAGTGCTTATACATTACATCACAGCATACCAGTTTCTGAAGAAGCATAAATATAACAAGACAGAATGTGTGATCCCATGTCCAGAGCAGAAGACCGGTCCCCTGATGAACCACAGCAGAAAGAAAGAAAAAGGGGAAAACCTTGTCAAAACAACTACAGCTCTTTGTGGAACTTGGATAAAGATATTCCAGTCATGAGCTGGATGCGGAATCTGTCAACTATAATTGGAAACGACTAATTACATAGTGACAGGGGTAACATTAAGGGGCCAGTGACACTCTCTTGGACTGTGTAGTAAATGGGTGTAGGGTGTCGAGGAACTGTGCTCTAGTGAGGCTCCACTGAGGCTGGCGGCGACCATCCGTACCCGTGGTATGTTATGCACACATGGACTTTGATCATTGATGGTAGGGTCAGCAGGAGAGCGGTGTTTGGATCGACATATAGGTGAGACCTATCCTGCTCATGCCTTTTGGCATACCCCCATGCCGCCACTACATGTGATGCTCACGGTGCTCGCCTCTCAGTATCCAGCCGGTCGGTGCGAGCTTGCAGCAGACTACTCAGTGCAGATTATTGGTGATATACATGCCAGCACCTGTATGTGAACTGTTGGGCTCCCGCCCAGAGCATCCGCTTATATTGCACCCCCTACACTACTTGAAGCACTGGCTGTCCCCATGGAGATATGCACACATTATATATACTGCTGCTGGACCCATAAATTAACTTCATGGGTCTAATATGATACTCAGCCTAACTGCCTCCTGCCTTCCTATATCCTATAAGGACTACATGCACCACCCCAATCTCCATCCTGGAGTTTATCTATATGAATTAGAAGTAAGGGAGTGGCTATGCGCTGCTCTCGTCCCATTGGATAAAAGCTGCCTAGGAATGAGGAATCTGGCTACTGCTTCCACTTATTGTGTATCGCACAATGTAAATAGAAAGAAGTGATAAAATGTGGATGCGCTGCCAATAAATAACTAAAGCTTTTCTGAGGCGTATTAAACATAATCTGAATAGATGTGAAGATAAAAAGTAACTGTGGTGCTATTTAATTCAGGGCTATTCTTATAGACATTTGTGATATCAAGATTCTAACATATAGATGTCGTTTAGACAAACTGGATCCATGTCTGGCGGCCATTTTCTTGTGGTCCTGTGGATATCCTGATCAGCGGGGATAGATTACAATAGCAATATAACTAAGAGTTAAAAATATTTTAATAAACACCTGAACTCCCAGAGGGCAGGCACTGGTAAATGCATCTAGAGATAACTATAATTAGTATAGGTCTCACTATTTTCAGAGATTCCAGTGTTGAAGCTGGATAGGGCGTAATATATTATCCTTCCATAGGGGGCATCTGGTGCCAAAACAATTATATGCCGGTTGGTATACTGATATTAAAAAAACTGCCAATCATCTTCCAGCTCTCAAAGTGGCAAAAGTGTGGAAACCAGGGAATAATACAACTATGGGAAATCTCCAATCTATATCTAGTAATCAGGGATGACCTATGGACATAGAGCAAAAGAGGAACCCTATGTCCCTGTACCCCTAAGCTAATAGGTGACTGCACTAAGAAAAGGGGTTTGGTTGGGTCCTCTTAGGTAAATGCATAACCCGGAGGTAGGTATCAAAAACAACAGTACTACTGATACACAGACTTCTGGAGAACACTATAAAATGTCAGTGTCCTCTGGTGTGGTTCGGATGCCCCAGAGGAGACTCACATTAATAATCAGATTATATGCATAAACAGTGCATTGTGTGATGTAGCCCCACCCGGAAGTAGGTATCAAAACCAACAGTCCTACTGTACTGATACACAGACTTCTGGATTACACTATATAATGTCAGTGTCCTCTGGTGTGGTTCAGATGCCCCAGAGGAGACTCACATTGGTTGCATACATAAATTGTGCACTGTGTGATGTGGCGACCCATATGTAGATGTTATGCCTAATGGGTGATTTAATAGTTGTTAATAAAGCAGTTGACATCAAAATCTACAGTGTGTCCTAATGACTGGAGGGTCTGAATCTCGTGAATCCAATATGATTCACATTGGCTCAGCGTGATCACCTTATTGTTGCCCCTCCAATGGGGGAGGGCGATATTTTTAGATCACCCAAAACTTAAGAGATGACGGATCCTTGTTATGGCAAATAGAATAATGTTTTGACACACTATGTTTCGGGTAGCCTTTACTGATATTTTGAACATGCTCTTTGATCTGCTTCCACATCGGGCGCTTTGTTCTTACTATGTATTGAATCTGACATGGGCATTCAAGGGCATAAACTACTCCTTCTGTTCTGCATGTAACAAAGTCTTTGATGTTATATTCTTTCCCAGTGGTGGCTTAAACTGTTGGGCTTTGGCCCAGAGCACCCACCTATTGCATATTGCACCCTCTACGCTACTTGAAGCACTGGCGGTCCCCATGGAGATATGCTCACATTATATATGCTGCTGCTGGACCCATATATGAACTTCATGGGTCTAATATGATACTCAGCCTAACAGCCTCCTGCCTTCCTATATCCCATAAGGACTACATGCACCACCCGATCTCCATCCCGGAGTTTATCTATATGAATTGTGTGCATGGGGATGTTTGTGTCTGTGTGTGGGCGTCCAGACGTTTTTAATGTATTTTGGTGACAACGTCATGTTGGTGTGGTGGAGGGGCCTTGGTGGTTTATTTCTACTTTTTTGTTTTTTGTACATTTTACTATTTTTATAGTTAATAAATATGAATTATGATATTATCTTTATTTGATTCCTGGTATTTTCATGTTCCGGAGGTCCTTTAATATGGTACTTTTTGGCAGTCATCTGTGCTGTCATGTTAGTGTTGTGCTTAGTAAATGGGTGTAATCATACATATAAAACAGTTAGGGAAGTTGTGGCTAACTAAGCTTATCAAATTCCATAAAGTAATACATCCACCCAGACCAGTATTCTGTCCCCGATATCTGGGGATGAGACATTTGGCTGCGTTCAGAAGATGCAGGCTAACACTGTGTTTATTTGGGAAAGCATTTGATAGAATTCCATATAATGATCTCATAAATAAGTTGTACAAGCCAGGACTTAAATCTTGGGTGGTTCAGGGGATATGCAGTTGGCTACAGGATAAGTGTCAGAGTGTGGTTATAAATGTGGCTCATTCAGAGACCATTCACTAGTAGTGTTACTTTGCCGCAAATCTCTGAACTAGGTCCTATTCTATTTATTCTGCTTGTAAGTGATTTAACTGAGGGCTTGGTGGGCATGTCATGTCTGAGGACACAAAGATGTAAAGTAGAGTCTATACTCCCAGAGGTGTTTGTAACATGGAATATGACTTGGCCTTACTGGAAGCTGGTCAAAGCAGTGCAAACTGCAATTCAACATTTCTAAATACCAAATAATGCACTTAGGGAAAAATAATCCTATAATAGAGTACAATATTGGGGTTACAATACTGGCCAGAACTACACAGGAAAAAATATTTAGGGTATTTATCATATTGTGTGGATCAGCTATCAGCACAACTGATAGGTACCTACAGTACATACATACCAACATTTTGTAAAATATAGACACAGAAATACATTCCATGACACCTCTTGAGACTTTACTGGCACCACCTTTGTAATGAAACCACCAATTATTTTCACTGTCGTATGTATTTATACAATTAAAATGGTTAAATCCTTAAAGCGGTAGTAAAAAAAAAACAAAACTGCAAGACAATAGCATAATATGTTAGTATGCATCGCATACTAACATATTATGAAATATTTACCTTAGAACGAGGCCCCCGATGCCCGAGTCGGTCAGCGCTAAGGACGCTGTCAAAACAAAAAAAAAATGATGGCGAAATTCCTAAATTGGTAAAATTAACATATTTATGTATGCTGTCACTTTTATTAACCACCAAAGTAATGTTTCCACCACGGTCATTTCAGAGTTCTCCACAGTACCTTACATAAAGACACAGATATAAAATGTTTTACAACCATACATACATGACATCCATGGATAGTCAACACGACTATCGACTAGGTGTGTTATACTATTTATGGGATTTATAAAAAAGGACACATCAAGACCGGTCATAACATTGGGGTTATAACATGAGATAATATCCTAATAAAAAGGGATTCACGTAATAAACCATAAATCTTTAC
>BLSH010220957.1:260645-285005 GCA_018402905.1 Glandirana rugosa | reverse complement strand
ACCCGAGTATCTGTCACCTGCTCATCAGAGTACCCGAGTACCTGTCACCAGACCATCAGCGTACGTGAGTACCTGTCACCTGCCCATCTGAGTACCTATGTACGTGTCATCAGTCCATCAGCGTACCTGAGTACTGGTCACCTGCCCATCAGAGTACCCGAGTACCTGTCAGCAGCCCATCAGAGTACACGAGTACCTGTCACCAGCCCATCAGAGTACCCGAGTACCTGTCACCTGCCCATCAGATTACCCAAGTACCTGTCACCAACCCATCCGAGTAACTGAGTACCTATCTGCAGCCAATCAGAGTACCCAAGTACCTTTTACCAGTCCATCAGATTACCCGAGTACCTGTCTCCAGCCCATCAGAGTACCAGAGTACCTATCTGCAGCCCATCAGAGTACCCAAGTACCTATCTGCAGCCCATGCC
Source organism: Glandirana rugosa (assembly GCA_018402905.1). NCBI lineage: Eukaryota > Metazoa > Chordata > Amphibia > Anura > Ranidae > Glandirana > Glandirana rugosa. Next base: position 284,574 of record BLSH010220957.1, on the reverse strand, counting down.
TCATAGAATATACCTCAGGTGTTTGCTTTCCAAAATGGGGTAATTTTGTGGGTAATTACACTGTCCTGGTGATCCAGGGCCTTCAAAAGTGGGATAGGTATGAATGAAAATGTATGTGTAATTTATGCTCCTAGAACGCCTGACGGTGCTCTCTGCATGTTGGGCTTCTCTGTGGCCAGGCTGTGTAAAAGTTTCACACATGTGGTATTGCCATACTCAGGACAAGTAGCAGAATATATTTTGGGGGGTTAATTTTGCTATATACATGCTATGTGTTCGAAATATCATATAAATTGACCACTTTGTGAAAAAAAATACGTTTTCATTTTCTTTCCAAGTTTTCCGAAGAATTGTGGAAAAAAAGAAAGCCTACAAAAGACTCATAATGCCTCACAGAATATACGTTGGGGTGTTTGCTTTCCAAAATGGGGTCATTTTGAGGGTAATTCTATTGTCCTGGTGCTGCAGGGCCTTCAAAAGTGTAATAGGTGGTTAGGAAATTATATGTGTAATTTATGCTTCTAGAACGCCTGACGGTGCTCCCTGCATGTTGGACCTCTCTATGTGGCCAGGCTGTGTAAAAGTCTCACACATGTGGTATTGCCATACTCGGGAGGAGTAGCAGAATATATTTTGGGGGTTAATTTTGCTATATACATGCTATGTGTTCGAAATATCATATAAATTGACCACTTTGTGTATAAATAAAAGCGTTTTCATTTTCTTTCCACGTTTTTCAAAGACTTGTGGAAAAAAATGAAGCATTAAAAAGACTTATAATGCCTCATAGAATATATGTTGGGGTGTTTGAATTCTAAAATGCAGTCATTTTGTGGGTAATTCCATAGTCCTGGTGCTCCAGGGCATTCAAAACTGTAATAGGTCGTTAGGAAATGAGATGTGAAATTTCTGCTACTAGAATGCCTGACAGTGCTCCCTGCATGTTGGACCACTCTATGTGGCCAGGCTGTGAAAAAGTCTCACATGTGGTATCGCCATACTCGCGAAGAGTAGCAGAATGTATTATGGGGTGTAGTTGGAAGTATGCATATGCTGTGTGTGAGAAATAACTTGTTATGACATTTTTGTGCAAAAAAAATAAATAATTTCTTAATTTTCTTAAGAATTGTGGGGAAAAAATACAACTTTAAAAAACTCGCCATGCCTCATACGAAATACCTTTGAATGTCTACTCTTCAGAAAGGGGTCATTTGGGGGGGGGTGGTTGTACTTTCCTGACATTTCAGGGCCTCAAGAAATGAGGTAGGCCGTCAGTGCATCAGGTGTGCTCAATTTTCAATGATTGGCACCATAGCTTGTAGACTCTATAACTTTCACACAGACCAAATAATATACACTTATTTGGGTTATTTTTACCAAAGATATGTAGCAGTATAAGTTTTGGCCCAAATTTATGAACAAAATGACATATTTGTAAAATGTTATCATAGAAAATAAAAAAAGTGTTTTTTTTTCAAAACTTTCGCTCGTTTTTCACTTATGTCGCAAAAAATAAAAACTGAGATGATTAAATACCACCAAAAGAAAGTTCCATTTGTGTGAAAAAAATGATAAAAATTTTGTTTGGGTACAGTGTAGAATGACTGAGTAATTGGCATTCAAAGTGTGAGAGCACTGAATGCTAAAAATTGGTCTGGGCAGGAAGGGGGTATAAATGTCCTGTCTTGAAGTGGTTAAGTACTATAAAAAGCTAAAAATATCCACATATAGTGTTTAATATCTCAAACACACTTCACTTTATGCACTTACATAAAATCACCTTAGGGTTGCCTTTGTTACTGTTAACCAAATACTTTCTGGTTTCCAAGATGCCTGTGTGGTTCACCGGGCTGCAGTGACATCACAAAGAAAGCCCAACCCAGTGGGCCCAAAGTTCCCCTGAAGATGTCCTGATGATGAAATACATTGGGCTGGGCTTTATCTGTGACATCACTTCTGCTCAGTGAACCACACGACCATCTTGGAAACCAGGAAGTGTTTGGTTAACAGTAAGAAAGGCAACCCTATGGTGATTTTATGTGAGTGCATATAGTGAAGTGTGCTGAAGATATTTAAAAAAGGTTTTACATTATATGTGGATATTTTTGGCTTTTTTATGGTACTTGATATGGCGGACCTGTGTCCTGGTTGGTAGCTGACAACATCCAAAGCAAATTTGGAATTGTTTGGTTGTTTATTTTGTTGATCATAACAGGTGGAATCAAAGTTGTATTTTTTTTAAAGTACTTTATTTTTTTTGGTAGATACGTTTACAGAAGGAATTTGAAACTAGTGGAATTTGTGGAAATTCCAAAACCGTTTCAGGTAAGCATTATGTGCTGGTGTTATTATTCCAATAAAATACACATTTTTTTATTACTCTGTCCATTTTTCTCTTATAAATCCAAATCAAAGTAAGCATGTGCATTGCCCATTAAGAATAAAGTAACAGGTTTTGCTTTAATTTCTACCCCAGCATGTACTTACCTTTCATTTGCTCCTCCACTATTCCTCTCAGCCCTAGAAGCCAAAGGAAACACCTGGAACTTTTTGTGACCCATCAAATATGACAGTGTTGATTTATCACATGGGGAATCCATAGCCCTGGGTAATCTACCAATCCAGCAGCTCATAGCTTAGGGCTTCCATTTTGTTCTAGGCAGCCAAATGAGGAGGGTGGGGAAAGGGGGAGGTAAAAGTCCACATTGAAGAGTACCTGTTTTACAAATAGATATATAATGCTAAGAAGAAAGCAAAGGCAGAAATATTTTTTTCTCACTTTTTAACTTATGACAGTTTACTTACATTTTACTTCTTTCACTCATGATAATTTAGTGTATTTTTCAAATGCCATCTTTAATGACTACTGTCATTGGGAACATACACACATAAAAAAAAACATACATACAGTAGTTGTTTGCCTGTGACTTTTAAAAAGTAAAATAAGTTTCTGCTTTGTCTTAGTATGCTTTCCAGCACAATCATATTTGTAATAAATATCAAATGGTTATTTTAAATTTATGTTTATACTAATTAAAAATAATTAATTACCTAGCTCTAGAGTGGCCAGAGTTTGCCAAGAAAAACATCATTCACGAAGGTGAGGAAGCTGGTGAAGTTCAGTTTTTACCAGATAACTTGACTGGCAAAGGAAAAAATGTGAGTATACTTCTTTGTTATTTAAATTCATTAAACGTATTAAAATTGCAATTACTAAATGCAAACTTGCCTAATTAATACATACATTTGTAAACAATATTAAGATGAAGAAAAACATTGATTATGCTTAACTACATTACTTTAGACTTCAAGTCTAACATTGGTGGTTGTAGAGGAATAAGGTTTTTTATCTTAAAGTGGAAGTTCATGCTAATACTAAAATACCTACATCTATAGACACCCATAATCTAACAGTAATCTATCTAGCCCTGTAAAGAAAGAATCAGTATACATACCTTTATTGAAGGCGATCTGACCCGATCTTCAGTGGTGGAAGCTCTCCAGAGGACACGGCCGACAACAGCTGTGAAATGAATGGGAAGTGACATAAACCATAGACTTACTATGGGGCTTCCGTTGTTGTCTGTGTCCTCTGCATCTGCCTCCACAGCAAAGCTGCAGATGACAGCATGGGATTGGGTCAGATTGACTGCAGAAAAGTATGTATACTGATTTTTTTCTTTACAGGGCTAGATAGTGTTAGATCATGGGAGTCTATAGATGGAGGGGTTTTAGTTTTAGCATGGACTTCCACTTTAATGCATTCTCTGCACTAGGGTAAAAAAACTTTTCATGATCAGCCCCCCAACCCCCCTAAGTAGTTACCTGGCTCCTCTTTCGATCCAGCATGTGCTTGTCTGCAGCAGCACTGCTGTCTCTCCTTCTCCTCACAGGATACAGAGGCAGCAGCAAGAGCCATTGCACAGAGCAGGTAAGTATACCATGTTTATTATTTTAATAAAAAAATATGTTTGTGAAGCCATTGCCCCCTTGGGGGTTGCTGAATGCAGTGGTTCACTTGTCACTCTGCCCTCAATCACACTGTTTCCTTTCATCTGAAATCATTAAGAACAGGCCAGTACTTGTGTTTTTTTTTTTTTAGTAGGGGGTTTAAACTTGGATAGGGATTGGGATATTATGGGGTGCCCAGTGAATTATATGCAAACTTGATCTGGACCATCTATATATACATCTTGTATAAACACTCCTTCTCTTCCTCCAGCTCACACTTGCTTCTCGAGAGACTCCTGTTCCACTCTCCTGTACAAACTTGTTTCCAGCCTAGCTAGCACATGGTGAGGCCTGCTGTTGTATTAGCACAACCTCCAAGCCGCTGATTACAGGCAGGGACCACGGGCCCCCAAAGTGTAGAGAAGTACATACGTGCTAGCTAGCCTTGATGGACTACTGCTCCCAGCCCATCTTCTTCCAGGCCCTGCCAGCCCTTCCAGCTGCAATGACCCTCTCCACTGCCACGGTAACACTACAGTCCCAAACTGGCTCGTGCACCCTTCTCAGACTGTCTCTCACACCAATCTGCTCCAGCATGCCTCTCCCAGCTTCCCAGGGTGTGTGTCACACACTGACACCTGCCACTTGTAGTTCCTCTCCTGGAGATCTCTCCGATAGTGGTCTCTCACGCTGTCCTTCTCCTGCTCTCTCCTTGTGCCTCTCCACTAGGGTCTCTCTTCCCCTCCTGGATGCACCCCCCCCCCAGACTAGGGGTTCCCCAAGGCCCCGACAGCTTCCGCACTATTCCATCTTCATCGCTTTCACCCAGACTCTCCTCCCTTACTGGGCTGACCCAAGGTATTTAAGGAGGTCTGCCCCCTGCCAATCCAGATTGGGGATTGGTCAGGGCTCCCTAAACACCCCAGACAGCTCCACCTTCTCTTCCCCCCCTTTCTCATTCTAGAACACTCCAGAAGCCTCTGGAAAGAAAGAAAGCTGCCTGTCAGTCAACAGCCACTCCCTGAGCCACTCCCAGCCCAGAATCAAAACAATCAGGCCTGCACTTTAGTCAGGCCTGACCAAATTTACTTCACCTAGCAAAACCTAACAAAAACCCTAACACTAGCACCTACCTTACAGTAGAGGGCGCTACACATGTCTTTACTGTCACTTTAACCACTTCCCGCCCGGCCTATTGACAATTGAAGTCTGGGCGTGGTGGTTCATTATCCTGACTGGGCGTCTATTGACGTCCCCAGAATAATCAGCGATTGCGCGCCCGCGGGGGCGCGCATCACAGTGATCGGTGGTGTCGTGGGTCAGTCTGACCCACCGCATTACCGATCAAGGTAAAAGGCTTCCATCAGAAGCCTTTTACCATGTGATCAACCGTGACCAATCACGGTTGATCACTGTGTAAATAGGAAGAGACATTTATCCGCTTTTCCTCTGCTCAGGTCAGCAGACCTGAGCAGTGGAGAGCCGATCGGCTGCTCGCCTGGTGGGGGGGCTGCGCTGAACGTTTATCAGTGGAGCCCCCCTCAGGATCACCCCACTGGACCACCAGGGAGCCAACCAGGACCACCAGGGAGCCACCCCAGGGACAGCATAAGGAGGCCGCCCAGGACCACCAGGGAGGAGATCATGAGGCCACCCAGGGACCACCAGGGAGCCCCCACTAGACCACCAGGTAAGGACAATACAGTGCACTGTAGGGATGGCACTGTGCCCATATATGATGCCTGCCAGTAACATCCCTAACAGTGTTATGTGCACCAGTGCCCACCAGTGCCACCTATCAGTGACCACCTTTGCCCACATGTGCCACCTATCAGTGCCCATCTGTGCCACCTATCAGTGCCCACCATTGCCACTCAACAGTGCCACCTATCAGTGCCTAGCAGTGCCACCTATCAGTGCCCATCAGTGCCCAGTGCAACCTATCAGTCCCGCCTATGAATGTCCATCAGTGCTGCATATCAGTGCCCATCAGTGTTGCTTATCAGTGCCGCCTCTCAGTGCCCATCAGTGCTATATATATGTGCCCCATCATCAGTGCAACCTTATCAGTGCCAATCTGTACTGCCTCATCAGTGCCTGTCAGTCTAGCCTCATCAGTGCCCATCAGTGTAGCCACATCAGTGCCCGTCAGTGAAGGAGAAAATGTACTTATACAAAGTTTTGTGACAGAAACAAAGAAAACCTTTTTTTTTTCAAAAAGTTTGGTCTTTTTTTTATTTGTAACGCAAAAAATAAAATCCGCAGGGGTAATAAAATACCTCCAAAAGAAAGTGGGAACAAAATGATAAAAATTCTGTTTGGGTACAGCGTCGCATGACCGTGCAATTGTCATTCAAAGTGCAGCAGCACTGAAAGCTGAAAATTGGTCTGGGCGGGAAGTGTTCTAATTGCCTGGTATTGAAGTGGCTAAGGAACTGTTAATGTTGCCCATTATTAATAGATGAACCACTGAAATATGACTGTAGGAGAAATACCTTTTGAACCTGACTGTCACAATTAGGAATGAGTGGAGGTCCCGCAAAATTAAATTGGGTGTATTTTTTTGGAGGGGGGGGGGGTGTTTAGGGTAGTTTAGTTAACTTAAGCACTTGTTTACTGGGGCAATTTAAAAAAAAATATTTGTGCACATGTTAATACCCCCAAAAGCCCTAAAATTGTGCATGTCCACATAACCACAAAAATATATGGTACCCAAAATTCTCCATAGTTGACGCTTTAAAAGCCTTTACAGGCTATCTTTTTGAGTAATTTGCGAATTATAGCCCTAGAATTGTTGCTCTCACTCCAATGTTTGCGGTGATACCTCACATGTATGGCACAATTTAGGTTTACATACACATGCTCATCCTAAGCTGCATGTTTGGATTGGAGTGGTTACTAAAGTGTTGAGTGCTTTAAAATGTGTTATTTTATTTAGTTTATAACATTTAATTTTTTTTTACTTTTTTCTTTCTTTAGGTAACTTTTTGTTAACATGAGCGGGCTAATAAGCCCCCAATGTAATAGCTTTGGGCATGTGACAGATCTTCTTTATGGAGATATTGGGGGTCTAAAAATCCCCCCAGTGTCTCCCCTGCCTTCGTCTGCATCCAAACAAGCACAATTTATCTGCATCAAACAGCAGCTGAGGAATGACATAGCTGTGAACCAGGAACTAATGTATTACACAGTGACTATGGGTTCATTAGTCACAGATAAAATGGGGAATTGATGTTCCCTGGTCACCTCTTTCCCTGGTAGAATAGGGTTGCCATCTCATTCCTTTAAACCCGAACACATATAAATTGCACAGGTTCTGAGGCCAATTGAATGCAGATAAGGCACCATGTGAGTTTAATTATCACCTTAATCATCCACAGAACCTGTGTAATTAATGTGTGTTCGGTTTTAAAAGGATGAGGTGGCAACTGTAGTGTAGAAGCAGTTTTCCATGGTCTCGGGTTCCCTGAAGAAATGGAAGCACCTGATAACTAGCATGGGTGCTGCTAGTGGGGGGGGGGGGGTGCACATTTTCAAAGCCTCATATAAGTGATCAACCAACCTGGGTCACTTTCATCTTAACACCCTTTGCTGGCTGTTAAAGTTGATACTGGGGTAGCTGTGAGCTAGCTTTAACCCCTTGTTTACCATGCCATATATAAATATATTTGCTTTGACAAGGGTTTTTGTATTTGGGGTTTTTACCCTCTTATTGTGTGTATTTGATTGTTTTGATCTATTACTTAGAATTTTGTATATGAATTTTATCGCTGTCGCAGTGATGCCCACTGATGCCCACGAGCTGCATTGGGTGCCAACCTGCTGTGAACATGGTTCCTCCTCCTCATCATCATCCTCGTCCTTCTCATCCTCCAGAACTGTGCCCTGGCTTGAAAATTTTTTACCTGGCCTATGCTGGTGCAGGAGCCCACCCTCTGAGCCACTTGTGAATGACTGGCCTGATAACCGTGGAAATTACCCCTCTTCCTCCTTCTCCTGTGCCACATCCTCTTCCATCATCGGACCTCACGTGATGACGCTCTAATCTTGGGAGCGAAACACGTTGACGTCATTTCCGGCCTGTCGCAGCCATCCACGTCACATCCGCCGCCAGGGGGAGACGAATGGATGCGAGTTCCAGCAGTCACCACGCTGTGTTGTTTTAATTGAATGCGCTTGACCGTAGTTCTGTTGTAAGTAGGCAATTGTCTGCACAATAAATGTGTTATTATTAGACAGTCTACACTATGGTATTTTTTATTTTCTTTGAGCACATTAAGGCTTGATTTCTGAAGAGTTGCTGTGCTGCCATACCTCTCCAGAGCCCAGCTGTAAAATCATCCAGATTAAACCTTCGCTTGTTTGACCTGTTGACTGCAAAGCAGCAGGTCCACGCCTTAGGGTGAGTGGGGACACGAGAGGGGAGTGAGCACCTGGCACCTTTGTTGCACCTTTATGCACCAAGCAGTCTTATGAGCACTTTATTTATTCATTATATGGTTTGAACTTTTTATGGACATGAATTTGAATTTAAATTGATGAATTTGGGGAGGCGCCGAATGTTGTTTTGTTTATACATACAGACAGGTGTCTGATCTTCAGGTAATCATACAGTACATATGCACTTTGGAAACTTCAAATGTTTCCCCAATAGGCAGTAGCCATAGCAGTTCTCACATATCGTATTAAGGCATGGGGTAAAGAAGGTTTACATCTTATCAAGTGAAAGAGTCAAATGAAACATCTTAAGCAGACAGATCGTCGCTTCACAGCATATATTCTGAAAATAGCATCTTAACAATTAGAACAAAATCGTATGGTCTGCGAAGTGTAGCATCGTTAATGTATGAGAGTGAAGGGCCCGCCCAAGAGGGAGGGGAAAAAAAGAGGGGGAGGTAGGGGATTTTGTGGGTAAAGGGCCATGGTCTGCGCTGATCAGGTAGAACTCAGGAAACTAGGGGGAAAGATAGATAATAGCCAAAGATATATGTTGAAAGAGAAAAGGAGAAGGCAGAAGAGGAAAAAAAGTGGTAGATACCCCAGGGGTCTTCAAGCCGCAATAAGCGGAACCCTTAGAGTTCCATAAAGCGGGAAGTCATCTGAGAAGTAGAAAGTAGTCAATCCAGGGTTGCCATATCTGCTCGAATTTGTCTTCTAGGATCTCCGTCAGCCTTTCATTTATGAGTGTACCATGGATCCTATTTTTGACTTCTTCAAAACTAAGGAGCAGCGACTTCCACAACCGCGTGATTGTTTGTTTCGTGGCCATGAAAATGTTAGTAATTAGGGCCTGCTCTTGCCGGGCCACGTTTGCAATAGGCCTATGTAAGAGCGCTTTCCATGGGTCTTTCCTTAAGTTAATGTGGAGAACCGTATCGACCAATGCGTAGACCCTGATCCACAACCTTTTGACCTTAGGACAGGTCCACCATATGTGTTTCATATCGCCCAGATCCGGACATCCTCGAAAACAATTTGGACGGGTACGATGGTAGGCACTTTGCGATCCTAGCTGGAGTAAAATACCAAGGAGACATGACTTTAAAGGAGTTTTCCAGGGCTAGAACATTCCGAGAAGACCGAAAGAGAGACTCCCACAATTTGCGCCAGTCGCCCGGTTGAGGGGCCGAGCCCAAATCAGCCGCCCATTTGTCACAATACATAGGGAGTTGCCGCCCGGTATTGTTCAATATGGAGGAGTACAGCAAAGAAATCAGGCCCTGGGTGGTGGGACTGGTTCTGCATCGGGGTCTCAAAAGCTGTGGGCAATAGCGGGTGTTCGTGACATTTTGTTAGAGATTCCAAAAAATGATGGATTTGTGCGTATCGGAAGCGTTCTGATTTGGGAATTTCATGAGAGTCTTGGAGGTATTGATAAGAGCAGATTCCTCTGGGAGTAAGGAGGGAACAGACCATGGTGAGACCTCTCTCCGTCCACCATCGAAAACTACGTGGGTCCTCCAAGCCCGGAGGGAACAAGGGACAGTATAGCAACGGTATGAGGTGGAGGTGGGGTGATATTAAGCCTGCGGAGTATTTTATAGAGTCCCACACCGAAAGAGTGTGGGCCAAGATCGGGTTGAGCAGCTTTGGACGATGCGCGGAAGGGAGCCATGGTATGGGTGAGAGAGGAGTTGGATCCGTATCCATCATATCAATGAAGGTCCACAGCGGTGCAGTATTGCCCCCATTGAGCTGAGCGATTGGGGCTCTCTGGGCGGCCTTATAGTAATAAGCCAGATTGGGGACACCCAATCCACCCCTGACCTTCGGGCGTACAAGAGGAATCGATTAAGCCTTGGACGCACTCTACCCCAGATACATTTTAGAATTTGGCACTGTTGAATGCGAATGACATGCAGAGGGACGGGGAGGACCCTAAAAAATAAAGTAATTTGGGCAAGTAGGACATTTTAACAGCGTGAATGAGACCCCACCATGAGATTGAAGGAATGTCCCAGACATCCAACAAACCCTTCAAAGAGGAAATGAGAGGGGGGAAGTTAGCAGTGTATAAGGACTGGAAAGAAGCGGTGAGGTGAACCCCCAGGTATGGCAGGGAAGATTGGAATGGGAATCTCTAAGGGGGTCAGGCAGGGAAACGTTTAAGGCTAAAGATTTATTGATGTGGAGATCGGAAAAGGTGGCAAACAGTGTAGATAACATAATGTAACCAATGCATAGAAAGCAACAAACATACTTTGTATCCTGTCAAGATCACAAATCAAACATGTGAGTACAACATATTATCAACAAAAGAAGGAGAGAAAAATGAAAATGAAATAAAAAGAAAAGAAAAAATATCTGTAACACACATGTAACGATCTTGTTAAAATATTCCTGTTCAGTGAAAACTCATATAAAACATAGCTTCTTTCCTACAATAATATAAGAATAATATAGCAAAAAGTTAATGAAAGACATCAGAGGCATCAGAAAAGCAGGGGAACAAATGCTGAAAACACTGCATTGAAAAGGTGATCAAAGGAAGAATGATCACTGTGTTCAAAGGGCATTACAGTGGTGGATTAGGGATCTGTAAGACTTGGCACTTTTCAGATGAGCTCCACTTCTTCAGGAGAGTAATTGAGGACAATTGTGAACTAGACAAAGGGAAACATATTTATAAGTACCATGTATACACTACATACATATGAGAATGACATAGGCATTGCTTTGTATACCCAAGATACAGTACTATATGCTACAATCACATACTTTGTATTACATACATAATAATTGCAAGTTCCAGGAGGCACAGTGGCTAAAAATTTAACAAAAGACTTTCTCAACCTTTGTTTACAAGCTCTAGAAATGCTTTTTTAAGTACATTTTTGCTATACCCCTAGCCAGAAGTCTTTACCCTACTCTCAATAGATTGATCTGTCTCATAAAATCTTTGTTCTTAGACTACAACTTAATCTTAGGTATTGACTATAGGGTATGTTTGCACTAGTGCCCTTGGATTGACACTAGGGGCATGTAATATAGTTTTGCCTGAAGTAGTCTTCTTGTATAAGATGGCCACCATCCCATCCTCTTGAACAATAAATTCAACATCCAAAAATATATCTGTACTATAGTTCATGGTGAATTTGAGTCTACTATAGTTCACAATGAATTTGAGTCTTTAGACTGCACTTATGTTAGACCAAATTTAGAACAGTCTTTGGTTAATTTAATGACATTTTTAATGTTCACAAACATATTTGTTTTTTTCTTATATGTTTCTTAAAATTGCATATGTGTAAATTGACTCACTGAATGTAAGTGGTAAATAGGAAATACTGATTTGCCATATTTTATATTTACTTGCCTTCGAAAAATAAAAGTATTTTTAACATATTTAGTCCTGAATATAGAAAATATGATATACAGTATATTAAATTAAAAATGCTGCTAAATTAAAATGCTCTTTAAGTATTCTCTTCGAGTTTTGTTGTCACTTAGTGAAAAGATTTAGAATTTTGTGTTAACATCCTAACAGAAGCAGTTTATGAATTTACACATATTGAAAATAACATTTTTTATCTTTTATTAATGCAATATGCTTTTCTCTCGTGATCAACCATGTGGAGTTATTGCACGGTGTAACAGATAACAGAAAATTGTATACTTACTTGATGGCAATTTTCCTTTCTTGATACATAAGTATGACAGCATACAAGTACAGGTACAGGCTCCACCCTCTGTCAAATCACAGGACCAGTTATACTATATAAATAAGTCACTTCCCTCAAGGTGGCATTCTTGTAAATATACTCAATGTGAAGCCCCAAGGGAGGTACCTGTATGCTGGCATGCTTATGTATGTAGTGTGTATGTGGTAGTGTGTAAATTGCCATTTAATACATTGTCATGTTCCTAATTGTATGCAACTGATTGCATCTCTAATTCTTTCAAATCTTTCAATTTGTGCTAGGAACAATTTATACAGATGATATTTGCAATATTTTTTAATTTATTAAAACAATATATATATTTTTCAGTACTGTGACAACATTTTTAAAGCTTATTTTCCGAATATGAATGGCTTGAAATTAGCATGTGAACGTGACTATGAATTATGTGACAAAGAAGACGCGCGATTCTGTACATGTTCAACATTAACTCAAGCAGCTAAAATGATTGGAAACAATGGCTGTTCAGAGAAAACAAGATTCTGGAGAAAAGATGAAAATGTTGTATGTGGTAGGTAATACATTTGTATGTACATATAAAGTTTACCTGTTGCCTAATCTGAAAATGATGCAATTATCTTTTTATCCACTTTTTTAACTACTTAGAGACTGCCCACCACATATATACTGCAGCAGATTGGCCCTATTGTGCAAAACCTGTAGGCTGTTTCATGCATGTGGTACTGTGGGCCACAACCCCACGCCAGGGGAGTGCGCACTGGTCTGGTGGACTTCATGTCAGCAGGCCACCTGCAATCGCTCCACAGAGAGGCAGAATAGTGATCTGTATATGTAAACAACTAGATCACAGTTCTAACAGGGGACAACAGTGAGATCTTCTGTTCCTAGTAATCAGGAACAGCGATCTCTGAGTTGTCCCAGTAAGCCCATCCTCCACACAGTTAGAACACACATTGAGGGACGCAGTTAACCCTTTGATTGCCCCTACTGTTAACCCCTGCCCTGCCAGTGTAATTTATACAGTGGTCAGTGCATTTTTTGTAGCACTGATCACTGTATTGGTGTCCCTGGTACTCAAAAAGTATCACTTAGGGTCAGATTTGTCCACCGCAATGTCGCAATCCGGCTAAAAATCGCAGATCACCGCCATTACCAGTAAAAACAATAAAAAAATAAATAAAAGTCCCTAAATTTATCCCCTATTTTGTAGATGATGTAACTGTTGCACAAACTAATAAGTATACGCTTATTGGGATTTTTTTAAACAAAAATATGTAGAAGAATACATATTGGCCTAAACCGATGAATACATTTGTTTTTAGTAAAAAATATTGTTCTTTCTTTCAAAATTGTCGCTATTTTTTTGTTTATAGCACAAAAAATAAAAATCGCAGAGGTGATCAAATACCACCAAAAGAAAGCTCTATTTGTGGGAAAAAAAGGACATCAAGTTTGTTTGGGTACAATATCGCACGACCACGCAATTGTCAGTTAAAATGACGTGGTGCCGTATTGCAGAAAATGGCCTGGTCATTAAGGGGGTAAATCCTTCCGGGGCTGAAGTGGTTAACCTATCTAGCATACCCATCTATTAGTTTCAAGCAATATTGATTCTGCTTTTAAATTATTTCTTTATTCCATTAATTTAATAGTATTGTTATTGCAGCATCAAAAAATTATAATTTTGTATTTATTTTTCATACTTAGTGACGCAATTAGGCCAATATTAAAATACAAACCACTTCTGTTTTAGTATATTAGCTGTAATGTCTACCTGGTGAGAATGTAGCATGCATCATCATCATCAGTCTGATACTTAATAGCAAGTACAAGGATTGAAATGACATATGACGGGGTTAAGGGCTAAAAGGAATTCATACTCATTCTTCTAGAAGCTGATGATTTGATAGTTGGTTTGGTTATTTGCAAAAAAAATTACAACATTCTAAAGAAGCTAGCCAGATTTTCATTAGAGCAGGGTACAATTCCAGCATTGCTCATATTAATAGGACAACATAGACTGTTATCTGAGCGACAATGAATATTTAAAAATAACATGCTTAATGACATACATAAACAAAGTACCCCATGTTAGTCACATGGATTTTCCAACATGTTGTGAGGGACTGACTGTTCACATTTTTCGCAGCACTTGAATTAACAAGCAAATAGTGCAGACAGAATGAACTGGATAATAGTAAAATTCAGTTAGGAAGTTAGAAAATAATTCTCAGAACTTAGACTCCATACACACTATTAGATTTTCTGCAGATTTTTGTCTTCAGATTTACCAAAACCACATAATATGAGGTAAAACCTTAAGAGTTTCAAATTTTATGCAATCAGGCAGGCTCTTGCACTACATGGTTTTGGTAAATCTGAAGACAAAAATCTGCAGAAAATCGAATAGTGTGTATGGGGTCTTACATTTAGTTTTATTTGCAAAATGTTTTGTATAATACCTTTTTGCGCTTTGTGTTTGTAGACAAGCAAAATTGCTCAGAAACCCAGATCTTCAGTGAATGTTGTCCAATGTCTCAGCCAACATGCTCAAATCCAAGTCCTGTTCATGAGAAAGAAGTTATTGCTGGTTGCACCTGTCCAAATGGTAATATAACATATGTATATAACAATTAATGCTAATATAAAGATAATGCGTACAAAAAAAATTATATATGTCTTGTCTCTGTAGAATCAAGCAATTTTGGAATTGTGATTTTTATTATTCCTTATAGGACTAACAAATAGGCATTCAAAAAAATCACTAGACTCTCAAGTTTGGCCATTTGCTTGGCTTTCAAGCCAGTTGGATCACCATTATTAACAAAGCTTTCTTTTCAATGTTACTTGTCTAAAAAAGAATGAGTTGCAGCTACACTTAAAGAACATTAAGAAACAAAAGCACCTGACCTATATAGCATTCACCCCCATGTGCAAAACAAAAAACAAAAATTAAACGTGGCATTGGCTAAGCCACCTTGTCTTATTTTTTTAGTTTCTCTTTTAAGTGGGACAGTTCCACAAATTGTTCGACTGAAAGCTACCACAAAACTATAAACAAATAGGCCTAACTTCAGTTATAGTATAGTATAGTATGCAAACTATGTGAAGGTGTTTTAAGGTCTGGCATATATAAGTAGGGAAGAGAAAAATCTAACTATAAAGATTTTTTTCATGACCTTTTGCAGGGAGCTAATTTTAAAGAAATGTTGGAAATGCTCTGGACAAAATGTAATTCTATTTTTCTACCAGACCGTTCCCCCTATAAAGCCCCAGAGGTTGGGCATGGAAGGACAAAAGCAATAGTTGCATGTACATATAAAAGTGGAAAGAAGACAAAGACTAGTTGTGGATATAATTTAAAGTTAGCAGAAATGTAAAACATAAATGGATGGTTAAAGCAGTACTTTGTAATACATTAAAGTGGAAGTTCCACCTTAATACTCAAATCCCTAAATCTAATGGCATTCCACAATCTAAGACTAACCTATCTAGCCCTGTAAAGAAGAAATCGTTATACATACCTTTTCTGAAGCTGATTTGGTCCATCTCCAGTCAACAATGGCTGTGAAATGAATGGAAAGTGATGTTGCCCATAGAGTTACTTTGGGACTTCCGTCATCGGGTGCCTCCTCTGCACACGCCTCCACAGAAAAGCCGCCACTGACAGCTCAGCAAGGGACCAAAACAAGATTCAGGAAAGGTATGTATAGCGTTTTCTTCCTTACAAAACTAGATAGGTTCGTCTTAGATTGTGGATGCCAGTAGATTAAGAGATTTTAGTATTAGGGTGAACTTCTACTTTTAATTAATGATTTAGTGGCTATTTACAGTAATGTTGTCAGCCTTGCCTATGAAACTAAATTACCTGATCAGCCATAACATTCTGATGACCCACCTAATATTGAGAGCCCTATTTTACTGCCAAAACAGGTCTGACCTGCCATGGCATGCACACCAGTGGACCACTGAAGGTATAGTGTGGTATTTGGCTCCAAGCCATCAGTATCAGAACCTTTAAATAGAAGTTCAGGATAAAAAAAAAAGTCAAACTCACAATGTTTAGGTAGGTGGTACATGTCAAAGTAACATTCGCATGAATGGCAGGACCAATTTTTCCCAGCAGAACATTGCCCAAAGCATCACACTACTTTGCCAGCTTGCATTTTTTCCATAGTGCATCTTTGTGCCATTGCAACATTAAACTGAGCAGTACCAAACAAAACCTGGCAGCTGCTGCAAAAGTCTAAAATTAATCTTGGATTGTACAAAAAAGAAATATAAGAGCATACATTACAAATTCCTATTGATGGTGGAGCACTTTTGTTTATGGAGGAGCACAAATTCAAATATTGTACTTCACATGGACTATTGAATGTTTAATCCCAGTGGGCTGTTTTTTGATCTAATACACCACAGTACAGTACACTTCTTTGGGACTTTTTTGGTTGAAACTTGTAAATAAATTGTTTTGATTCACATTTAATGATTGATATATATTGATGATATATTGATATTGATAAGAAGCTGTTTATTATTTATTTTTTGCAATTTATGTATTTGGGAAGCTAATATATTCACATTATTGAGTAGCACAACATATATGTTTGTTATATTGCCATGAGTGGGAACACATTGTGCGTTTGCTGCTTTTCACTATTATACTTGGGGTGTGGTCGTGTCAGTGGTAAAGCGGTGCTCATTTTAGTGGCGCTTTACCGCTGTTTAAGCTGCCCTTTTTGCCCGCTAGCGGGGTGCTTTTAACCCCCAAGAAGGGGTTAAAAATTCCTGTGTTGTTGCGCTTCTGAAGCGCTTTACAGGCCCTTTGGAAGCGCTGCCCATTTATTGCAAAGGGCAGGGGTGTTATGGGAGAGTTGTATACAGTGCTTCCAACCCGCCCCAAAGATGCTGCTTGAAGGACTTTTTTTCCCGTCCCACAAGCGCACTGCCCCAGTGTGAAAGCACTCGGGTGGCATGGGAGGCAGTTTTCAGCGCTTTGCAGGCGCTATTATATCGCTAAAATGCCTGAAAACTGCCTCGGTGTGAAAAGGGTCTTAGGTTTATTTATTTTGATTTACTTTGTGGTTTGCTTGTCATAATTGTGTTAGCACACTGAGTTTTTCAATGTATTGCTAGTATGCATACATTTCTTGTAAGGCCAGATCTAGAATGTAAATATAGTCATGCACACTGCATTGTAGAAAAAATGGCACAACAGTTGTATGGAAACATTTTGATCCATAAATTGATAACAATGAGTTTTTCCTTTCCGTGGGCTAAAGTTGGCAATAGTTGACTAAAGCAAATTATTCTTGGCCTACTTATATTATGTGCAATACACAGGCCCACAATTGTGTATACCATAAAATGAAATACAGTAGATTGAAAAATGTAAATTAATATAATTTGCATCAAAGTTGAATATATAATTTAACTGTAATCCAGTTTTAGAAAGCCAACACTTCTTTCTGAAAAAATAAAACACAACATAACATTTTAATTGGGCTTTTCCTGCCTATACCAATTGGGCACATGTAGAATGTTTGCAGACATTACAGCTGTCAGCAGTATATAGTGATTAGAGGAAGGCACTGTCACAACACTGGAGTCCATTTTAAAAGACAGGGCAATATGTTCCATCTGTGTTGGAATTCTGCCACTCAACAAGCATATCTACAAATGCTAAATGAATTACTTTACCAGCAGAGGCGAAACTAGAACCTTCAGGGCCCCGGTACAAGAAATTATGAAGGGCCCCCCTGACCCCTGGCCAGGGCCTTTCCCTCTTCTTGCTGCTCCTGGGGCCCTTTACTTCCATCACGGGTCCCTTTATTACGGTCCCGCAGCGGCACCCTTTCACAAGTTCTGCAGTGGGCCCCCTTACTGCCATCTTCGGGCCTCCCCATGGTAGTGAAATGCCAGGGCCCGGTCGCAAATTGCAACCTTTGCAATCCTGATAGTTCCCTCACTGTTGTCAGTAGTTTTTAATTTTTATTTTAATTTTATTATTTTTTACCATTTCATTTTATTTATTTTACAATTTTATTTTTATTATTTTTTACAATTTTTTTAGGAGCTCTGTTGGGGGGCTTTGATAAGATATCATGGGTCCTCAATCTCCATCTGTGTAGCCTCAGCTGCACAGAATGATTGGACATAAATAGTCGAGTACCAAGCCTCCCATTTATTCAGAGATGGAAGTATAGTAAAACAGTTTACTATGCTTCATTAATGAAAGAACTAATTGGTACCAATCACTGACTCTCTCCATTCAGAAAAGGAAGGAGCCAGTATATGACAAATTTACTGACCCGTTCCAATCTGTCCATCATGACTCATCTTCTACAGCAGCTGGCAGGAGAGAGGAGGGGGGAAGACAGCAGCTTTGTGGTGGGACCAGGGAAGCACACAGGGAGGAGGAAAATGGAGGAGATTGGTTCCTCTAAATGCCGCCCCTGCCAGGGGTGTTGTTAGATCTACAAAAGATCTGGGGCTAGAGCCCATAGCAGTGAAGTAAAGAAAGACCTACGCTTGAGCGGGCATACATGTAATAAAATAAATAATAATAGTAATAAATATACATTTGTATGTATGTATTTGTGTGTGTGTGTGTATATATATACACAGTCTGCATTCCAGACCGGGACATACGTGCTAATTGCAGAACTGCACCCACCCTGTAAGAGACCCGGGGCTATGGGCCCCAGACTCGGGGCTATAGCCCCAATAGCCACCCCCTAGCAACGCCTCTGGCCCCTGCCATCCCTCCTATCCAGGTGTACAAGGGAGGCACATGGGGCATGGGGCCCTGTTGCAATCACAACCCATGCAATCCCTATTGTTATGCCCCTGTTTACCAGTAAACAATAAGCAATACTTTATATGCATTCCTGTGCACACTGGAATGAAATAGTCCAGGCTACAGATATTCTTGATAAAAAATATTATAAATGCATTCATATTATTAATTGCTCTTCTCTTTTTTTTTCTAATACCGGCTTATTTAAACAAGATTTTAAATACACCTTTTTTTGTCTAATTGTTGTCTGGGTATATTATGTGTTGTGTGTATTTATCTGGGCTCAGGAGCTGCCTGAATCAGAACTTGCATTTCTGCTGCATGCCCTAAGTCTTGATTGCTATGCTGAACATTTAAGTCACAACTGTGAGAAGCCTAATAGAATTCAGTATCTTTTTATTGGTTATAGGTCTTGTGCTGGATGACATTGGAAAAAGCAACAGATGTGTAAACACAGATGAATGTCCCTGTTTTTATGGCAAAATCTATCAGCCTAATGAAAAACGAAAAGGTTCTTGTAACTCAGAATGGTAAATTATAGAAGTATTCACTTAGTATGATAAATGTTAGGTTTGCAAAAATATGTTAGTGGATACATTTCTTTAAAACAATCTTACTAAATGTAATTTTTTTTGGAGTTATCTCAATTTTACTTGCATGGTAGAGTGTCACAGATCTTTTACATACTCATAGCACATGAAGAATTTACCAAATCAGAGAACATATGAGTGCTTAAATATGAATATATTAAATATGAATATGTGAACATGATCAGTTAAAAGAAATCATTCCAATTGTGAAGAAGGCTCAGATGTAAACAGCTTTCTTAATTTATTAGCTGTATTCTAGCATCAGTGTAGTCTGTTATAACATACTTTAAGTGTGTGCCATGGCAAAATTAAAAAAAAAACAAGTACAGTACATTTTTGCAATACATGCACATTTACTCATGTTTTGTCTCTTTAACCACTTCCTTACTGGGCACTTAAACCCCCTTCCTGCCCAGACCAATTTTCAGGTTTCAGCGCTGTCACATTTTGAATGACAATTGCGCGGTCGTGCGACGTTGTACCCGAATAAAATTGATGTCCTTTTTTCCCCACAAATAGAGCTTTCTTTTGGTGGTATTTGATCACCTCTGTGGTTTTTATTTTTTGCGCCATAAACAAACAAAGAGCGACGATTTTGAAAAAAGAACAATATTTTTTACTTTTTGCTCTAATAAATATCCAAAAATAAAAGATAAAAAAACAATTATTCATCAGTTTTGGTCGATTTATATTCTTCTACATATTTTTGGTAAAAAAAATCGCACTCGGCGTTTATTGATTGGTTTGCGCAAAAGTTATCGCATCTACAAACTATGGGAATTGATTTATGGCGTTTTTATTATAATTTTTTTTTTACTAGTAATGGCGGCGATCTGCGATTTTTATTGGGACTGCGATATTGGGGGGGACATGTCGGACATTTTTGACACTTTTTTGGGACCAATGACATTTATACAGCGATCAGAAATTTAAATGTCCACTGATTACTGTGTAAATGTCATTGGCAGTGAAGGGGTTAACCTGCAGGGGGCAGTGAAGGGGTTAACAATGTTTCCTGGGTGTGTTCTTACTGTGGGGGGGATGGGTTGGCCGGGACATAACAGATCTAACTGATCCCAGTGACAGGGATCAGTAGATCTGCTTGTCCCCCTCTCACAGAATGGGGAACCGCCGTGTTTACATCGGCGGTTTCCCGTTCTACAGCTCTGTAAGGCGATCGCGGGTCAGGAGCGGACATCGAGTCCGCCCGACCCGTGGGCACGCCCACGCAGCGTGCGGCGGCAGCGCGCGTGCGCCGCCGCCGCTTCTGAGTGCACGCAGGGGGCGTGTAAAGGGGCGGACGTCTATAGACGTCCTCCCGGAGATTCAGATCCGCGCTGTAGACGTCTTTCGTCTATAGCGCGGATCTCTACAGGTTAAAAAAAATATACAAAATAACAAAACAGCAAAGATTAGATGTATTTTGCATGTAAAAAATACTTTTTGATACACTGGGGGAGATTTACTAAAACTGGTGCACTCAGGATCTGGTGTAGCTGTGCATACTATCCAATCAGCTTCTAGCTTGTTCAGTTGAATTTTGACAATAAAACCTGGAAGCTGATCGGTTTCTATGAAGAGCTGCACCAGATTTTGTACTCTTCAGTTTTAGTAAATCTCCCCCACTGTGTTTCCCAATTCCATAAACCACGCCTCACTTGTCATTGTTCATTGTTTTCAACATTCTTTAATTTTGAATGCAGGAGCAAAGAAAACAAGTAACAATAATAAAGAGGCTGCTCTGCTTCCTTTTATAGTGAAGCATCATACTAATATATAAATAAGAGGATTTCCTTTAAAGTTCACCTTTATCAAAAAGTACACTATTCTGTCCCATATGGTTATAACAGCAGAGCATAGCGCACTAAACCTAACTTCCAGCCAAGGATTCCTTTCAGTTTAGAGAATATAGTCCAAAACTAAAGTAAAAAAAAAAGCCTTAAAATCTTCTGCAACCTGTGATTGCTCCATCCCAGTTATTGTGGGATCAGAGCAGCTGCCAGGGGCAGCACCCCCTAGTGCCACAGGAGGAAGCACCACGCTCCTCTTTTAGGCTGCACATGCACAGTGTTTACTTTCTTCTGTCACCCTATGATAAGCTCAGCAGCTGTGACAGGAGACAGTAAACCCAGCACTTGTGCAAAATAATAAGGTGGTGCTCTTGACAGCTGCTCTGTCCCCACAATAATTTGGGATGGAGACATCATAGGTTGCAGAAGATTTTAAGAAGGCTTCTTCTAAATTTGGTTTTGAGCTACATTCTTTAAAGGATAAGGTCACCTTTTGTTCTAAATTCCAGCACCTCTGCACCCGGCTGGCTGTATAAAAAAAAAACTTTACGTCCTGGACAGACCTTGGGATGTGACACCGGAAGTTGACCTCATTAGCACACATCCTGCATTTGCCCTCCCCCTTCCAGCAGATCACTGCCACCCCACGTTTTTCCTATGCAATCAGTGAATACCATTCTCACTAAATACACAGGCAGTGATCATTCATTTGGCAGAAAGTGCAGGAGCTGAGTGATCACAGCCTATGTCAATTGAGCTGTAATATTGAAACCAGGAGAAGTATGTCCTGGGTTCTGTAAAGCTCAACATGCACTATACAACCTGATTGTACAATCTCCTTTAGATCTACCATCAACTATGTAGTGCAAGGGCCTGCCTGACTGGATACAGCGTGATTGGATAGATGGTGTGTTCTCCTATAATATAGTTTTGTAAATCTAAAAGGAGATAGTATAGAGATTGTATAATCAGATTGAATAGTGTTTAGCCCGAGGGGATCACCTTTTCTGGGAAGAAGGTAGTGTGCAGCCAAGCTTTCTTAAAAACTGGCGGGTTGCCAGTTTTATTAGGTAAAAGGTTTGTAATGTAAAAAAAAAAAAAAATAAAAAAAAAAAATAAGAAAAAAAAAAAAAAAAATAAATAAAAAGGGGCAGACTCGGTGGACTACTCAGTCTTTTTTCTGCCGTCACTTTTCTATATTTCTATTAAGGTTTGCAAATGAAAAAAACAAACAAAATAGCAAATCAAAGCCTTGCCGTCCAGCAGCAAACTAAATACACAGCAGGATACCTCCCTATATGATGTCAGGGCTTGTCCCTGACTCCTCAAACAAACAAATGCAAAACTTCCTTTAGCAGTCTTTAGAGCAACCACCATCAAGCTCTTAGCTCTCAGTTCTTAGCAAACTGAGTCCCAGGCTGAGCTCCAGTGAGATCTCTTCCTGGTCGAACTCTCTCTAGTCGCCTCAAGTGATCGCATGCCTGGTGACAAGAATCGCCCGTCCATTATGGCGTCTCGCATAATGTCACATATGCCCCCCTCTGCTCAAGCCCCTGGGGCAGAGCAACTGTCCTGATCATGCAGTGGAGCCGGGAAAGACCATCAGCATTATTTTGGAGCCTACCAGCCCGGTGTTCCACTGAGAACTTAAATGGCTGTAGGGCCAGGAACCACCTAGTCACCCGGGTATTTTTCTCCCGGTTGTTACACATCCACTTAAGGGGGTGTGGTCGGAGACTAGCCTGAATGACCTTCCCAGCAGGTAGTATTTTAGGGCCTCTAAGGCCCACTTGATAGCCAGGCACTCCTTCTCCACAATGGCATATTTCCTTTCATGCTTATTAAGCTTCCTGTTTAAGGCTACGACCGGGTGTTCCACACTGTCCCTGATTTGGGACAGAACAGCACCTAGTCCCACCTCAGAGGCGTCGGTTTGAACCAAAAAGTCCTTTGTGAAGTCTGGGGTCACGAGAACCGGCTGTACACAAAGGGCTTGTTTCAACTTCTGGAAGGCCTTCTCGGTCTCAGGATTCCACTTAACTAGTGTTGAGCGAACCCGGACTGTAACGTTCGGGTCCGTACCGAACTTTCGGGTGTCCGGGACCCGGACCCGAACACAGACATTTCAAAAAACGTTCGGGTTCGGTCCGGGGTTCTGGTATTTTACTCCACGTGTTGAGAAGCTGCAGGGCAGCCAATCAACAAGTGTTTCACTGGTTTGCCCTTAGAAGCCATCACAGCCATGCCTACTAATGGCATGGCTGTGATTGGCCAGTGCATCATGTGACCCAGCCTCTTTATAAGCTGGAGTCACTTGATGCTGCAGTCACATGCTCTTGGGATAGCTGTAGGGAGAGGTAGCTGACGGCGTCAGGGAGAGATTAGAGACATTTTAACAACATCTGATCCTGCATCCTGAGATAGATTACTTTACTACTGCTGTGCTGTTGCTCTGAGGACAGATAGCAGCAATTTGAGATTTCACATACTGCTGCTTTGAGTTGCAGATCAAACTCTGCATAAAACAACGATCGCTACGATCGTGCTCAATGATCAGATTGTTGGAGGAATTTGAGATTTCTTTAACGACGATAGACAGGAGTCTCGTTGTCGTGTCGTCATCATTTCATTAGATAGAGTCCTACGTCCTAGTCTACA
>BLSH010220957.1:223433-251993 GCA_018402905.1 Glandirana rugosa | reverse complement strand
ACACTCTGGAGGTAAATTGTACTCCCCGATCCGAGACTATGTTGTTAGGGACACCATGTAACCTCACAATCTCTCTGATAAAAGTCTTGGCCGTCTCCAAGGCAGAGGGAGTACCTTGCATAGGAATGAAGTGTGCCATCTTGGTAAGACGGTCTACCACTACAAAAATGGTGTTGAATCCCGCAGATGGAGGCAGCTCGACAATGAAGTCCATGGAGATGTGTGACCAAGGACGGTCTGGGATAGGCAATGGGTTCAGCAGCCCCCAGGCCTTGGTTCTCTCAGTTTTGTTTCGGGCACAGACAGGACATGCACCTACATACCCTTTACAGTCCTCGTTCATAAGGGGCCACCAGAAGGTGCGTCCTAGCAACTCCATGGTCTTTTGACTTCCAAAATGTCCCACCAGCTTGCTGTCATGACAAAGTTCTAGGGTATCGAGGCGGAACTCCTCAGTTACGAAGATCCGGGTACCCGACCACCACAGCCCATCCTTAATAGACAAATCTAGATCTCTCGGCAAAGAGGTACCAGCCAGCGCCCGCCTGATTTGCGTTAAGAGGCCCTCCTGGACCAGTAAGAAGCTGTGAGCTGGGAGGATGGTGTCCGGAGGAGAAGCTTCCACAGGGTCAAGGAACATTCGGGACAGCGCGTCCGGCTTCACATTTTTGGACCCAGGCCTATAGGTTATGTGGAGCTGGAAGCGGGAGAAAAACAAGGCCCATCGGGCCTGGCGAGGTCTAAGCCTCTTAGCCGTCCGCAGGTACTCCAAATTTCTGTGGTCGGTAAAGACCAGAATGGTCTTGCGGCCCTGGTTCAAGAGCCCCTGGTAGTGACGACAGGGAGCTCTGGAGCACAGGGGGGGCACGAGGGCTGGACTTGGTTACAGATGGCAGGTGAAGGTCCACTGGAACTCGTGCAGGTAGAAGGGTGGTGGTTCAGGCTGGGTCGGCAACGGGCTGGCAGTGCGGTACAAGTGGTTCAGGCAAGCGGATAGTCGGGTACAGGCAGGGTCGGCAACGTGCGGGCAGCTGAGGTACAAGAGGTTTAGGCAGAGACATGGTCGTAGGCAGGCAGAGGGTCGGTACAGGCAGGGTTCAATCAGAGGTCAGGCAAGCCGGGTCACAGATGCAGGAAGACTGGAAAGACAGGTCACAGGAACTCACAACACGCTGTAGATCAGACAGCATTTTGCTACAGGAAGCAGGAAGTTTAAATAGAGCTGCTGCTGCTTCATGAATTAGAGGAATCCACACTCAACTGCCATTAACCCTTAGCACAGTCTTTTTCTAACAGCATGGGTTCAACACTCAGGGGAAAATTGGCAGCAATATGTCCCAATGCATGACATCGGTAGCACTATACCCAGTCCTCTCAAGGGTCCCAAAGACCTTGCTGGCTTCTTTGGCCAGTCTCCAGGTCTAGAGGCCATAGTCTCTCTTACCACAGCGGTCTTATCAAACTTCCTCATGCCCTTGACCCCTGGAACAGTCTTACCGGGTCCACCGGGCGATCTTTCACCCCTGGATACATTGGAGTGGGACGCAGACAGGTGCAACAAGTCCTCAGCAGCACTGTATCTCTCCACGAGGTCCACCAGTTGGTTTGCTGTTTTGGGGTCCCCATGGCTGACCCACTTCCTCAAAGTAGCTGGGAGCGCACGCAGATACCGGTCCATGACTACACGCTCCACGATCTGAGGGCCTGGCAAAGTCTCTGGCTGTAACCACTACCTCGTGAGATGGATCAAGTCAAACATTTGGGAATGGTGTGGCTGGTCCATGTGGTAGGTCCACTGATGCACCCATTGAGCCCAGACTGCCAAGGTGACACCCAGGCGTTTCCTTTTTAGAGACTTATAGTCCTGGGCTTTATCGGGCTCTAAATCAAAATAGACCTTTTGGGGCTCACCTGTCAGAAAAGGTGCTAGAAGTCCTGACTATTGTGCTTTTTGCCATCCTTCCCGGACAGCGACTCTCTCAAAAGTGGTGAGGTATGCCTCCACGTCATCTGCAGGTGTCTCCTTCTGCAGATGCTAGCTGGCATGGATCAACTTTTGCTCCAGTAGCACCAGAGGTGCTGACCCTTTCTTTAACTCTGAGAGACTCCACCAGCTGGCGGTTGATCTCCTATTGGGCCTCATGTTGTCTGCGACTTTCTTCCCGCTGTGCTGCAGTGGCTTGTGCGACTTGATGGTTGGTCTCCCGCTGAGCCGCAGTTGCCTGTAGCAAAGCCTTGAACATCTCCTCCATTGGAAAGTTGCCCGCTGAGTCCACCACGTGTGGGAGATTAGCCCGTGGGGATCACCTTTCCTGGGAAGAAGGCAGTGTGCCGGCAAGCTTTCTTAAAATCTGGCGGCTTGCCAGTTTTATTAGGTAAAAGGTTTTCAAATGAAAAAAACAAACAAAATAGCAAATCAAAGCCTTGCCGTCCAGCAGCAAACTAATACACAGCAGGATAACGCTCTATATGATGTCAGGGCTTGTCCCTGACACCTCAAACAAACAAATGCAAACCTTCCTTTAGCAGTCTTTAGAGCAGGGGTAGGCAACCTCGGCACTCCAGCTGTGGTGAAACTACAAGTCCCATGAGACATTGCAAGACCCTGAAAATCACAGGCATGACTCCTAGAGGCAGAGGCATGATGGGATTTGTAGTTTCACCACAGGAGAGGTTGCCTACCCCTGCTTTAGAGCAACCACCATCAAGCTTTTAGTCCCAGGCTGAGCTCCAGTGAGATATCTTCCTGATCATTAATTGCAGCTGGAGAGGGCCTTGGGTGGAGCAGAAAGTCTGGGCCTGAACCAGCTCTGCCACAGTGGCTGGAGAAACCTGGGTCGGACTCTCTCTAGTCGCTTCCAAGTGATCGCATGCAAGGCGACAAGTATCGCCCGTCCATTATGGCGCCTCGCATAACGTCACACCACCTTTATACACGTAAAACTAACTAGTTACGCTTTTGGTGCCATTAATTGTTAATGACACACCAAACACAGAAACAAGCACACATTTTGCCACATGAAGAAACGTGTGAAAATTGCATCAAAACGCACAGTAAGAAATATGCAACCCACAACAGGCCAAAATGTCCCATGATTTACTTTGCCAGGTGTAGGAAAACCCACTGAAATCAATGGGCTGCCCTATTTGTGTCATGGGAAAAACTCACCAAAAAACATGCACTGATAACGGAACAATCAGTGCAGCTACACCTATAAAATCAATTGCACTTAAAATACTGCCAGCTGAACATCAAGGCTATCACAAACCCCAGTAAATACGCACATATAAAAGAAGATGCAGCGCAGTAAATAGAAAGAATATGGTAAAGTCCACACTAACATGCTCTGAAAAAGAATTATGAGGGAACTCCAATATTTTCATGCAAGAGGGTCCACCATGTGTTATATCGACGGACTGATTTAGTGAGGGGGTCCCACCACCAACATCCACTGTGCTCACCTCATGAGGAGACCCCAGTTCTACTAGAGGGTCAAACACATATGTAACCTCCACAGGGTTAATACTCTCTAAGGTAGAGATCTTCAGGGATTCCCTCCCCAGCCTCGGATGTAGTTTCAAGTTCAATATATCAAAGATCCGTTCCAGAATTCATATACCAATCATGGTGAATGAAAAAAATGATATACTAAGTACAGACTGTAAGTAAACTATAAAACTTCTTTATTGAATCAAAAACTACTCACAAGACTGCGACTTGTCTAGGCATATTCACATAAAAAGTTGGGAACCAACGGCTCGTCTGAAGCAAAAGATCCGAGTGCGATCTGTGCAGACAGTCCGGCAGATTCTTGAGTCAAAGAGAGTCGTACTAGATATTTGAGACCCAGGTTATGCGACTCCTGGGTCTAAATGTAGAGTTTTATTTGAACTGTTTTATTTCTAATAAGTAATGATTATAATTTTTGTATATTTATTGACTGGTTTAATTGTCTATTTGCACATAGGGGCTAGGTGCCCTTTAATTTGCTTTTTTAATATGTAAAACAGTAGCGGGAGACGTCCTTTTAAAAATAATTTTTATATTATATTATTTTAATTGTATAATTGCTGGCAAGCAACGATCCTGACATGGCTTATTGTATTCTGATTTTGGAGTTTCCGGATCGTGTGAGGTAAGCCTGTCTGTTGTATCAGCTGATCATAGTTCACGATGAGCGGCTGGTGCCGTCTATGAACAGCCTTTTCGGTTTCCTTGACGACCTGTTAGTACAAATACAGCTTAGTGACGTGACTTAGCAAGCCCCGCCCCGCCGAGGAAGGCACGCTAATGCCGTAACGCGTACGGGCAAAGGACTTGTTGATGACGTCACCCGCTGCTGTTAGTGAGAGGAGACCTGCCGGACTGTCTGCGCAGATCGTATTCGGATCTTTTGCTTCAGACGAGCCGCTGGTTCCCAACTTTTATGTGAATATGCCTAGACAAGTCGCAGTCTTGTGAGTAGTTTTTGATTCAATAAAGAAGTTTTATAGTTTACTTACAGTCTGCACTTAATATATAATTTTTTTCATTCACCATGATTGCTATATGAATTCTGGGACAGATCTTTGATATATTGAACTGGAGACTACATCCGAGGCTGGGGAGGGAATCCCTGAATATCTCTACATTAGAGAGTATTAACCCTGTGGAGGTTACCTATGTGTTTGACCCTCTAGTAGAACTGGGGTCTCCTCATGAGGTGAGCACAGTGGATGTTGGT
The DNA here is from genome assembly GCA_018402905.1 of Glandirana rugosa. NCBI lineage: Eukaryota > Metazoa > Chordata > Amphibia > Anura > Ranidae > Glandirana > Glandirana rugosa. Next base: position 247,269 of record BLSH010220957.1, on the reverse strand, counting down.
AGTGGGACCCCCTCATTAATCAGTCCGTCGATATAACACATGGTGGAGCATGTATATAACCAGAGCATGTTAGTGTGGACTTTACCATATTCTTTCTATTTACTGTGCTGCATCTTCTTTTATATGTGTGAAAAATATGCACTCCCACTATGCTTAGTGTGAATGGAGCATGAAAGTGAAATTGGTGTGTCTATACAAGAACAATGAAGCTCCATTCACATCTGTGCAATTCTGAATGCATGGCAAACCCCACAAAAAAAATGAACACTTTGCCTTGCGTTTCAAAAACACACTATACAGCATTGCAAAAACTCTGGAGCACAAATTTCGGGAGCTTATTTGGGGCGATTGTTGCACGTAGAGTGTGCCTATTCAACTGAATGGACTTCCCTATGTGTGACAAACTAAAATGCTCAAAAACGCCAAAAAAATGCATGCAGGAATGTGAGTTTTGAATGGGGTTTGACAGCTGAGTGTCTCTTTTCACTCTCTCCTATGTACGTGTTGGCCATACACTATGCAATATGATTGTACAATCTCTGTAGAATTTCCTTTAGATTTACGAGAACTATGGAATAAGAGGACTCACCTATCTATCCATTCATTCTGTATCAAATCAAGCAGGTCCTTGCACATCAGGAGTGTCCAACCAATGGGTTGCATGTGGCCCCAAAAGTTTAGCATTGCAGCCCAGGCCCATCTGGAGAGACACTGGGGTTGCCTTGCAAACATAGCAGCTGTGGCAGCTTACATTGACATGCCAGGCAAATGCATGCATGGAGGAATGCCGAGATGCGGTGCAAACCAAGATGATGGGTGCAGGGTGTGTGCTAATGAGGTCAGCTGGTAAACTGCTTCATGTGTCTTACTGGCTCTCATGTCCCAAACCTACATACCAGGAAGTCTCTTAAGCTTTCTATGGAACACAGCAAGGGCTAAAGAAAGCCTAGTTCTGAAAAATCAAAGAAAGCTTTTATTGTTTTGCAACCAAGGTACATTAATGGTATAATGGTACATAGGGGAGCTGGATGTTTACAAAACAAAAGTGAACTTAACCTGCAAACTGAAAGGGAGCCCTGGCTGGAAAGTAGGTTTAATACACTATGCTGCTGTACCCGTATAGGAGTATAGTGTGCTTTTTTATAAAGGTGAACTTACACTTTAAAAATACTTTTTAGTAAATGTTTTAGTTGAAAACATTATTATTTCAGTGTACTAGTATAAATGACATAATAAAAAATATGTCCAATGTTTAGCTCTTGTTCAGGTGGAAAATGGAAATGCACAGAGGAAAAGTGTCCTGGAACCTGCAAGATTGCACATGGTTTACACATCTCAACATTTGATGGCATGGAGTACAGTTTGTCAGGCAACGATGAATATGTCATATTTCAAGTGGGTATCTTTATTATAATATTTATCAATACAGTAAATTACATTATGTTCATTATTTTCAAATGAAGCTGCAGTTTTGCATTTGCAATATACTGATTAACTTTTTGTAAACTTCATAAAGAAAGATAAACATTAAACAAGAATACGTATAATAATTAAATGAAAAGAATAGATGTGTCCATGCACATTAGGAAGATTAGAGGCATATTTTGAGCTCAGCATTTAGAGGCAGGAAAAAATCCTTTGGTTTGGAGCTTTCTAGCAGAAAAGACGTTAAACTCTCCTAAACTTGCCTAAACTGTGTACAAAAACGCTCTATATGAATGTTTTTTCTGCCAAGGGAACGTGGTGTGTGCATGCAGCCTTGTAACAATGTAAACCGATAAGGGAAACAGTCGCTTAAAGATTAGTTTTGAATGTTATCACATTGTTGTCTACAGTAAGGAAAACAAAGTTGCACTTACATGATATTCGTGTAGTCCATAGACTTTACCACTGTTAAGACTTATAAACCCTCTCTGTTGCCTATGGGTATGAAGCTTTACACTATCTATGCACGTCATTACCCCCTTCCCTAATGTCTTTTGCTCAGGTTTTTCAGGAAATCATAAATGTAACTTCTTCCCAAAGAAGTAAGCATAAACATCAGATTAGAAAAAAGCCGGATCATTTTTCAGGACCAAAGGTTTTCAGTTTACAAAGTGCTGGTGCTATACCAGTCTCCTGAGCTACCACGGAAATTGTGAACCAAATGCAATAAATAATATAAATGATTGCTGCAGCTGTTGTCATGTGTTCCCACACCAAAAAAACGCAATACAGATTAAATAAAATTATGCACAATCAAACAAATTTAATCCATATACATAGCATATACATCTCTTTTAAATGCATGAATGATAGATCCATGCAACAAAAAAAAAATATTATCTGAATATCTTCCATCCCAAAATATGCCAAGTTCAAAATACAGTGTAGCATCCACTTATATGCAAATGATAATTAATAGTGAAAAAATATATAGCGATAAAAACATATACAGTATATAAATATATATATATATATATATATATATATATATATATATATATGTATATTAATAGTTCAACTTCTTTTTCTTCCACCTCAATTTGAGTCCAAAAATGAAATGTACATCAGTGAATAATCAACACAGAGTGCTTCTTCAACCTTCCAAACAGGCTGCTTACCTCAGATTTTGACCTATTGAAAGCTAGGTCAATATGCACCTAGCCCTTTTAAAGTTGCCTAGTGGGGCTTCTTCTTGATAGACTCACTTTATTATTTTGGGTTATTTTTGTTTTGCAATGGTAGTGGTAGTGGGTAGTAGATTTTAACTGAGATTGCATTCAGGCCACAGCAGTTGATAAAGGGGTGGAGTGAGCCATCTATTTTCTCAACCAAAATGTATACCACTCCAGCAAGAGAAGATGATTTATGGATAAACCTCTTTTGAGTGCTATCCGCAATGTACTCAGACATCATCTTGGTTTCAGGAAGGCTGAGGATATAAACCTGACTCATGGGGATTTTGAAACCCAGGATCAATTCAATCGCATAATTGTACAGCTGACAGGAAGGAACGTGATCCATTTTGCATTTGGAATGTAATGCCCCCCCATGCCAAAAATTAAAAACATAACGGCATGGGCTCCCCCCATAATCCATAACAGACCCTTATCCAAGCATGCCACCCAGGAAAGCGGGGTGACGAGTGAGCGCCCCCCCATCTGAACCATTCCAGGTCACATGCCCTCAACATGGGGGGTGCTTTGGGGCAGGAGGGCTCTGCTCCCTACCACAAAGCACCTTGTCCCCATGTTGATGGGGACAATGGACCTTGGCCAGTAGTGAAGGGGGTCATGGGCAGGAGGTTTATTGGAAACTGAAAGCCCCCTTTAACAAGGGGGCCCCGAGATCCCAGCCCCCCCATGTGAATGAGTATGGGGTACAAAGTGTAAAAAGTAAATGAAGACAGTACACCGGTTTTTGACAATTCCTTTAAAAATTAAAAAAAAGTCCCCTGAAGTAGATCCATTGTAAAACAGGATGCCTGCTGCACCGCCAACCCAAAAAAAGTAAAAAAAAAAAGCCTCCGATCTCGTCAAAGGCTATCATCGTCGACCTGCTCTGCCATCTGACAGTTCCTAAATAGCTAAGGGGCGGGGCCATCCAGCACCGTCACCGGCTGGTCCTGCTCCCTTGTGACATAATTGACCAGGGTATGCTGGGCCATTTTTTTTTCTTTTTTTCCGGGTTCGGCGGCGCAGCGGGCATCGTAATTTGATGATGGATCTACTTTGGGAGACATTCTTTTTCAACAGCTGATGAGTCATCGGTTGTTAAGGATTTTGTGGCTGGCTTTCCAGCCCACTCCTTAACAACCTGCTATTCAAACAAAATTAGAATCGGTTGATCATTTTTCGACCAATCTGAATTTGAATTGTGCTGAAAATGATTATATATTAAAAGTAAACTAAACTAAAAAATTCTGAAATGAATCAATTACATTAAATTAGTAACATAATTCATCTATCCAGGGTTTTTTTTCTCAGAGAAAAGGTACAGGAACTCACCCCCCTCCTCTAGGCCACACCTGTCTCCACCCCCTAGAACCGCCCCTTGTCTCCACCCCTACACACCTTCTAGCACTGCCCCTTCAGAGAACAGGTATAATTTGGGGCTATACAAGTAATTTGTTAATAAAAAGCAATGTAGTCAAATGCATAAAACATTAGAAATATCCAGCACTTACCAAAGTAAGCTCAGAAGCACTTCCAGCTTATTTCAACCAGCCCATATCCAGCTCAGAAACAGCCCCATATCCAGCTCAGAGACAGCCCCATATCCAGCTCAAAGACAGTTCAATATCCAGCTCAGAGAAAGTCCCATATCCAGATGAGAGACAGCTCCATCCCAGCTCAGAGACAGCCCCATATCCAGCTCAGAGACAGCCCTATGTCAGATCAGAGACAGCCCCATCCCAGATCAGAGACAGCCCCATCCCAGTTCAGAGAGAGCCCCATCCCAGATCAGAGACAGCCCCATCCCAGATCAGAGACAGCCCCATCCCAGATCAGAGACAGCCCCATCCCAGATCAGAGACAGCCCCAGATCCAGCTCAGAGACAGCCCCATACAGATCAGAGACAGCCCCATCCAGATCAGAGACAGCCTCATCCCAGATCAGAGACAGCTCCATCCCAGCTCAAAGACAGCACCATCCCAGATCAGAGACAGCCCAATCCCAGATCAGAGACAGCCCCATCCCAGCTCAAAGACAGTCTCATACAGATCAGAGAGAGCCCCATCCCAGCTCAGAGACAGCCCCATTACAGATCAGAGACAGCCCCATACAGATCAGAGACAGCCCTATCCCAGCTCAGAGACTGCCCCGTACAGACCAGAGACAGCCCCATACAGATCAGAGGCAGCACCATACAGATCAGAGACAGCCCCATCCCAGATCAGAGACAGCCCTATCCCAGCTCAGAGACAGCCCCATCCCAGATCAGAGACATCCCCATTACAGATCAGAGACAGTCCCATACAGATCAGATACGGCCCCATACAGATCCGAGGCAGCCCCATACAGATCAGAGACAGCCCTATCCCAGCTCAGAGACTGCCCCGTACAGACCAGAGACAGCCCCATACAGATCAGAGACAGCACCATACAGATCAGAGACAGCCCCATCCCAGCTCAGAGACAGCCCCATTCCAGCTCAGATACAGCCCCATACAGATCAGAAACAGCCCCATCCCAGATCAGAGACCCTCACAGACCTACAACAGCAAAAGCTTCTCTGCATCAGGTATGTAACGTGCGCGCACAATCTCTCCCACAGTGCTCCAAGAGCAGCTGTCTCATTCAGTCTGCAGGAAGAGGCGGAGTGCGCATGATATCAATCCACCCTCCACTGTCTCAGGGAGGCTGCAGCCGGAACTATATGTGGTCGCCGACTTATGCGGCTGTCCCTCATTTTACGGCCGCAACATGAGAGGCCACCCTGCTTCACCTTTGTACAAAAAACATGTCTGGCAAAGGTGGCGGCACGGTGTTCTGGCGCGTTCCACCAGAAAAAAAGCCCTGAGTCTATCTGAAACTAAACAATGTTTTCAGTTCTGCACATTTCCAAGACTGGCCATACATTATACAATTTTCTTGCACAATTTCCCTTTTAGATTCACCAAAACCATATAATATGAGGTCAAACCTAAACACTTTCAATGTGTATGCAATCATGCAGGTCCTTCCACTACATAGTTGAAGGTAAATATAAAGGAAATTGAATAAGAAAATTACATAATGTATGGCCAGCTTTATAAATGTCTTGAAACTGGCTGGCCTTTTGGGGAGTAAGCTTTTGGACAGGATGTTTCCGGAAGTCCACAGGTGACTGAGATTCTTTGGTCATGGTTTAAGCAAACTGGAGACTAGGGCTTGGTAGGGGCATCTGTTGCTGGGTGGTGGTGCAGGCCAAAGAGGAAACATTTGAAAGGTACCGGTTTCACAAGGTTAACCATGTGGTGGTAGAAATATAAGGAATTGGACTGCCTGTATGTTTAGTGAGGGTTAGAGCCCTAAGAAAGATTCAGGGTCTAAGTAGCCCCTGATATTTACCCTCAAGGAGTGATGAGCTTTGCTGCTAGCAGCTCCAGGGTCGCAGCCCCTCTGGCTCACTCAAACAGGCACCTGCTGAACAAGACTTATGAAAATACAGGAATGCATCTTGGGGTGCTGAGATCAAAGGGAAACTGAAGTGAGAGTCTCTTGCAGTGCGGGAGTGATGGAAACTCTGGTCACACATATGAGAGTCATATGCTGCATTGAGATGCTGTGGACACAGAATACTGACATGAGGGTTTCTTGCAGTACTGGACAGCTGGGACCACAGAAGTAAGTGCAGAAATGCTGAGGCTCACTGGGAGTACACAGGAAACACAGGCGCTTGAATGCTGGAAGCTTTCTTAGACTACACAGGGTTCACAGGTGCTGAAATGCTGGAAGCTCTCTTGGAGTACACAGGCACTGTTAGGGAAAAAGGACATTCTGGCCATTTCTGGCCTCCCGTGCGTGTCCGCGCGTTCACGGCGCTAATGGCGCCAATAGCGGCCATTTAACCAGCACAGCACCAGGAGGCAAGTGCTGTCTGTTCTACAGCATTACCCTGACCTGTGGCCCCGTGTCTGCTCTAAAGTGACTTCCTGCATCTGTGACCCCGGCTGTCTTTGCTCTTTGATTGCTTTCTGCCTGCCCCGACCCTCGGCCTGTCTACGACTCCTCTCCTGCCTGATCCTGTGTACTTCTGCTGCCCACACGTTGCCGACCCTGCCTGCACCCCGACCATCTGCCTGTCTCACCCTTCTGTACCACTTCGCCAGCATGTTGCCGACCCGGACTGTACTACTACGCTTCTGCCAAGCATGAGCTTCAGCGAACCTTCACCCACCACCAGTGACCAAGTCCAGCCCTCGTGCTCACCTGTGCTCCCGAGCTCCCTGTCTCCACTATCAGGGGTTCGCGAACCAGGGCCGTAAGAGAGGTTGTCCCCTGCATAAGTCAGACTCGACCACCTGGTACGTGACAGTAACGGACAGCCATGTCCGAGTCTGTGCAGAGGACCTCTCCCATGGAAGACTTATGCGGACATCTGGCTGGGCTTACACAAGCCGTTAAAGGTCTACAAGAGGGATATACCCGACTGATGGAAGAGGTCCATGAGCTCTCTGTGTCACCAGCAGTCAGCCCTGGCCAGCCTGACTCACGCACCATTGTGACCCTACCCACTGAGCCTAAGGTGCCTATGCCCGAACGGTTTTCAGGAGACCGCAGGAAGTTTCGGGCGTTTCACAGTTCCTGCAAACTATACTTTGCCCTCCAGCCACGGACCTTTTCCTTAGAGGCCACTAAAATGGGGCTAGTGATCACGCTCCTGCTGGGAGAACCCCAGGCGTGGGCCCATCGCCTTCTGGAGCAAGGGGCCCCAGAGACTACTAGCCTAGAGCACTTCTTCTTAGCCATGGCCAAGCTCTACGAGGACCCCCATCAGGCCGCTACGGCTGAAGCAGCCCTCCATGCTCTGCAACAGGGCCGCCGGCCAGCCGAAGATTATATAGTTAGTCAGATTGAAAAAAGACATAAGTCCATCTAGTTCAACCAAAAAAAGACATATATATATATATATATATATATATATATATATATATATATATTTAACTATATAATCCCATATACCATCCTTCACCCACAGTTGATCCAGAGGAAGTCAAAAAACCCCAGCAAAGCGTGATCCAATTTGCTATAACAGGGGAAAAAATTCCTTCCTGATTCCCCGCGAGGCAATCGGATTCACCCTGGATCAACTTTACCTAAAAATGTTAGTACCCAGTTATATTATTTACATTAAGGAAAGAATCCAGGCCAAGCAATCAACCGTGCTGGCCAAAACCACTTCTGGAGGGAGTCTATTCCACATTTTCACAGCTCTTACTGTGAAGAAACCTTTCCATATTTGTAGATGAAATCTTTTTTCCTCTAGACGTAAAGAGTGCCCCCTTGTCCTTTGTGATGACCTTAAAGTAAATAACTCAACACCAAGTTCACTATATGGACCACTTATATATTTGTACATGTTGATCATATCCCCCCTTAACCACTTGCCGACCGCCGATCGGAGATTGACGGCGGCAAAGTGGCTCTGTAAGGCAAAACGCCGTCATACGACGGCGGCCGCCAGATCGCACACAGTGAGCGCGCGCGCCGCCGGAGGCGCGCCCGCGCGCTCACTGTGTCCGGGGAGGGCCGGGGAGCGGGTGCGGCGGCTTCGATTGCCGCCGGCCACCCGCGATGCCCCCCCCGGAGTGAAGGAGCGGAGGTCCGTGCATGTAAACACGGACCTCCGCTCTGTGTGAGGGGGAAGGGCTGTGATCACAGCCTTCCTGTACGTGAAGGCTGTGATAACTTCCCTTCCCCAGCTAGGGCAGCCCCAATACAGTTAGAACACGCCCAGGGAACATAGTTAACCCTTAGCGCGCCCCCTGCAGGTTAACCCCTTCACTGCCAATGGCATTTACACAGTAATCAGTGCATTTTTATAGCACTGATCGCTGTATAAATGCCAATGGTCCCAAAAAAGTGTCAAAATGTTCCGACATGTCCGCCCCAATATCGCAGTACCGCTAAAAATTGCAGATCGCCGCCATTATTAGGAAAAAAATAAAATAAATAAAAACCCCAAAAATGAATTCTCATCATCGGTAAACGCGGCCACTTTTGCGCAAACCAATCAATAAACGCCGATTGCAATTTTTTTTATCGCAAATATGATGAAGAATATAAATCGGCCAAAAACGGTGAAAAAAAATGTTTTTTTATATTTTTTTTTTGGATTTGTATTTTAGCAAAAAGTAAGAAATTTGTGTTTTTTTGCAAAATTGTCGCTCTTCTTTTGTTTATAGCGGCGATCAGAAATGACGCAGAGGGGATCAAATACCACCAAAAGAAAGCTCTATTTGTGGGAAAAAAAGGACGCAAATTTCGTTTGGGTACAACGTCGCACGACCGCGCAATTGTCAGTTAAAGCGACGCATCGCCGAATCGCAAAAAGGGCTCCGGTCCTAAAGCTGGAAATCCTTCCGGTCCTTAAGTGGTTAATCTCCTCTTCTCAAGAGAGAATAAATTCAGATCCTCTAATCTTTCCTCATAGCTGAGCTCCTCCATGCCTCTTATTAGTTTGGTTGCCCTTCTCTGCACTTTCTCCAGTTTCCCGATATCCTTTTTAAAACTGGTGCCCAAAACTGAACTGCATATTCCAGATGAGGTCTTACTCTTGATTTGTACAGGGGCAAAATAATGTCTCTATCTCTGGAGTCCATACCTCTCTTAATACAAGAAAGGATTTTGCTTGCTTTGGAAACTGCAGCTTGGCATTGCATGCCATTATTAAGCTATGATCATTATGTGTCTGAATTCCGGCGCTGGAGAGCAGACACTGCCTGGAACTATGCGGCCCTCCGCCATCAATTCCGGCTGGGTCTCTCAGAGCCGCTCAAGGACGAGCATTTGGGTACCACAATTCCTCGACGCCCTGATCGATCTGGCCATCCAGATAGATCGCCGCCTGCGGGAGCACAGAGCTAAGAGATCCACAGGGCCCGCACCTCTTACCTGGAGGATGTCCACAGACCTCGGCCTCAACCCAGGCACCACCTCCCTCTCTGTTCCACCAGACCCACTGGAGCCTGCACGCATTGGGCATTCCCATCCACTGATGACGCCAGGGGAACGCCAGCATCGTATATAGCAGAATCTGTGCCTGTATTGCGGGGGGTCCCGGGCACCTGGTTTGAAACTGCCCTGCCAAAGCTGGTAAGGGCGCACCCCTGCCTTTGGAAAGACTGATGTACCTGCCTGCTGATAAGGTTCATTTCTTGCTCCCCATTTCCTTACAGCTCCCCGGTGGGGATATCCAAGTAAAAGCTATCCTGGACTCGGGCATGTAGCTGTTTTGTTGATGCCACCTTTGAAGCTCAATACTGGATCCCCCTTCGATCTAAAGATCATCCCATGCTAGTCCGACTTGCTGACGGGTCAGCCATTAAATCTGGCACCGTTACCCAGGAGACTATCCATATGCTGGCCACCACTGGAGGGGATCACCAGGAGTTTCTTAGATTGGGTGCCATCGGGTCCCCACTCTGTCCGGTCATCTTGGGCCTCCCCTGGCTCCGCGCTCACAACCCTACCATTAATTGGGCAACTGGTGAGGTCTGCTTTGGCTCCCCCTACTGTGTCCACCACTGCCTGTCACAGCCCCGGGAAGTTTCCTTATCTGTGCTCGGTCCAAAAAGTGACAATGACCAGGAAAGCCGTCTGCTCGTTCCAGCACCCTACCATGACTTCCTGGACGTGTTTAGCAAGAAGGGGGCTGACGTCCTCCCGCCACACAGACCTTATGATTGCCCAATTGATCTTTTACCCAGGACTGAAGTTCCCTTTGGGCAAATCTTCCCCCTGTCCGAAGTAGAGCTGGTTGCCCTCAAGGCATACTTGGACGAGAACTTAACCAAGGGGTTCATCAGACCTTCCACTTCACCCGCAGGAGTGGTAATCTTCTTCGTTGAGAAGAAGGACCACTCCCTGAGACCCTGTATAGATTACAGGGACCTTAATCGGATCACCATCAAAAACCGGTATCCTCTGCCCTTAATCCCAGAACTCTTTCAGAGACTTGGAACAGCGACAGTTTTCACCAAATTAGACCTTCGTGGGGCTTACAACCTAATCCGCATCCGGGAAGGGGAGGAATGGAAAACTGCATTTTGCACCCGGTTCGGTCACTTTGAATACCTTGTGATGCCATTCGGACTATGTAATGCCCCTGCTACATTCCAGCACTTGGTGAACGACATCTTTCGAGACTTTTTGGACCAATTTGTAGTTGTCTATTTAGATGACATCCTAATTTTCTCCCCGTCTCTGGAAGAGCACCGTCAGCACGTGAAAAGTGTACTCGCCCGCCTCCGACAACATGACCTGTATGCCAAGGCGGCAAAGTGTGCCTTTGAGTGCACCAACATTGCCTTTCTGGGTTTCTACATCACCACCTCCGGCATCTCCATGGATCCACAGAAAGTGGCAGCTATTCTGGACTGACCAGCCCCAAGTGACAAGAAAGGAGTCCAGCGCTTTGTGGGCTTTGCAAATTTTTAATGCAAATTCATTACCAAGCAGGATGTACGCTTCCGATGGACTCCTGAAGCCCAAGAAGCCTTTTCCAGGCTCAAAAAGTTGTTCACCTCGGCTCCCATCCTGAAGCATCCGGATCCTGCTCTGCCTTATATCCTTGAAGTGGATGCTTCAGAAACAGCAGTAGGAGCAGTCCTCTCACAGAGGCGAGGTCCAAAAGCATCACTCCACCCCATCGCTTTCTTCTCCAGGAAACTTTCATCACCAGAAAGAAACTACGATGTGGGTGACAGGGAACTGCTGGCAATAAAGGCTGCTTTGGAGGAGTGGCGGTACCCTTTGGATGGAGCCTCGCACCCTATCCTTGTATTCACGGATCACAAGAACCTTGAGTACCTCCGGACTGCAAAGAGACTGAAACCCCATCAGGCACGATGGGCACTCTTCTCAAGGTTTCAGCTACATATAACCTATTGGCCGGGGGGTAAAAATGTTAAGCCAGATGCTTTATCCCGCATGTTCCACGTTCCTGCAGGCCATTCCCCGCCAGATACAATTTTGCCGGCCCACAGTTTCCTACTGACACAGGAAGACTTCCTTGCACGGCTCAGTTGAGCCCTTGCCGATCTCACCATGTCACCAAATTCCGGACTTATGTCAAAAGACGGGCTGTTGTGGTACAAGGACCGGCTCTACATCTCCTTAGTCGCTGCCATGATCTCAAGTTGGCTGGGCACTTCGGGGCGTGCAAGACAGCAGAGCTAGTATCCAGCTCATTCTGGTGGCCCTGCCTAGCAGAGGACTGTACAAATTATGTGGCAGCCTGTCCAGTCTGTGTCACAAATAAGACAGAAAAGTCTAAAGCATGGGGACTACTCAATCAGCGACCCATTCCTGAACGGCCTTGGTCGCAAATCTCAATGGACTTTATAGTCGAGCTACCACCTTCTGCTGGATTTAACACTATTTTTGTGGTGGTAGACTGTCTCACAAAGATGGCCCACTTCATACCTATGAAGGGCACCCCCACAGCCGCTTTAACTGTGGAAGCCTTCATCAAAGAAGTGGTGCGACTACATGGTATCCCTGGCAACATTGTCTCAGATAGAGGGGTGCAATTTACGTCCCGCTTTTGGAAGGCCCTATGCTCTTCTCTAGGTATCGACCTAGCTTTCTCCTCAGCCTACCACCCGCAGTCTAACGGGCAAACGGAGAGGACCAACCAGATTCTTGAGCAGTATCTCCGTTGCTTTTCTTCTTATGCTCAGCATGACTGGATCTCCCTACTGCCAACTGCCGAGTTTGCGTACAATAAGTCAGTTCACTCAGCTACAAAGCAAACTCCATTTTGGGCAAACCTCGGGTACCATCCCACCTTTATGCCCGATCTACCTACAGACAATGCCGTACCTGCGGCTCTGGAAGTCACACAATTCTTGAAAAGGAATAACAAACTTCTTCAAGAGACTTTTGCCCAGACTCAGGAGTCCAGTAAAAGGAATTTCGACAAAGGAAGGCGGGGAGAACTTTTACTTCAAATGGGTCAACAGGTCTGGCTGTCCACAAAGAACCTGAGTCTCTCCTGCCCTTCTAAAAAGATGGGGCCAAAATTCATGGGACCCTTCCCAATTAAGAGGGTCTTTCATGTGAGCTTGCTCAAACCTGTGGTCAAGGACCTTTTCCGGTCTTGGTGGATGGAGAGGAGGAATTCTAGGTCGAGGCCATCCTCGACTGCAGGAAAAGAGGTGGGAACATTCAGTTTTTGGTGAAATGGAGAGGCTATGGACCAGAGGAGAGCTCCTGGGAGCCTGAAGAGAACTTACATGCCAAGGAACTGGTCAGAGCCTTCTGCAGAAGAAACCCGACCAAGAGAGCCCGTTTGGGCATCCAGAGGCTGCTCCTTGGGGGGGCAATGTTAGGGGAAAAGGACATTCTGGCCGTTTCTGGCCTCCCGTGCGTGTTCGCGTGCGCGTGCGAATGGCGTGAATAGCGGCCATTTAACCATCACAGCACCAGGAGGCAAGTGCTGTCCGTTCTACAGCGTTACCGTGACCTGTGGCCCCGTGTCTGCTCCAAAGTGACTTCCTGCATCTGTGACCCCAGCTGTCTTTGGACTTTGATTGCTTTCTGCCTGCCCCGACCCTTGGCCTGTCTATGACTCCTCTCCTGCCTGATCCTGTGTACTTCTCTGTCCGCACGTTGCCAACCCTGCCTGCACCCCGACCATCCACCTGTCTCACCCTCCTGTACCACTTCACCAGCACGTTGCCGATCTGGACTGTACCACTACGCTTCTGCCAAGCACGAGCTTCAGCGGACCTTCACCCACCACCAGTGACCAAGTCCAACCCTAGTGCTCCCCTGTGCTCCCGAGCTCCCTGTCTCCACTATCAAGGGTTCACGAACCAGGGCCATAAGAGAGGTTGTCCCCTGCATAAGTCAGACTCGACCACCAGGTATGTGACAGGCACACAGTTTACAGGTACAGGAATGCTGAAAGCTCCATGGGAACACTAGTATCTGCAGGAACAAAAGACAAACTCTGGAGACACAGGGGGCTTGGTAGCTAGTGTAATGACGCATTGCTTGAGCATCAAGCAATACAAGGGCTGCCCTTTAGGACAGCGCTTGACAGTGGATTAGCTGCAGCACTAGTTGCTATTGAGTGGCTGTATGTCGTTTCCCCCTTAGCAGAAGGAAACAGCCAGCACTGGAACCAGGCCCAGATGAGTGCAACACAGAGCCAAGGTAGGCGAGGATAATTGAGTTCATAGATTTGGAAATCACCAAGCACAAGACTGACACTAAGTCACACTGTCAGAGGTACCATGGTGTGGATAATAATGCCTAAAAAAACATACCCATTGCTGGTGACAACCAGAAAAGGTCCTCTCAAAGGCACTACAGATATTTGTTAATCAAAGATCAACAAAGTTGCTGGCAGTCAAAAATGCTTGGTCTGGATTTACCTCTGATTACAGGAAACAAAAACTGCTTTCTTCACAAAATAAATGTTCAGCTGGATACACAAGGGTATCATTTCAACTAGAGGAGAACATCTCTTGCCCAGGCAATTTGCCTTTATTTATTTTATTATTATATGTGGAAAAATCAGGGAAAATAGTGGGTGTGATGCTACTCTATAAATGTGTGTTTAACCACTTCCTTACTGGGCACTTAAACCCCCCTCCTGCCCGGACCAATTTTCAGTTTTCAGCGCTGTCGCTCTTTGAATGACAATTGCGCGGTTATGTGACGTTGTACCCAAACAAAATTGGTGTCCTTTTTTTCCCACAAATAGAGCTTTCTTTTGGTGGTATTTGATCCCCTCTGCGTCATTTCTGATCGCCGCTATAAACAAAAAAAGAGCGACAATTTTGAAAAAAGAACAATATTTTTTACTTTTTGCTATAATAAATATCCAAAAATAAAAAAACACATTTTTTCATCACTTAAGGCTGATATACAGGGTGGGCGATTTATATGGATACACCTTAATAAAATGGGAATGGTTGGTGATATTAACTTCCTGTTTGTGGCACATTAGTATATGTGAGGGGGGAAACTTTTCAAGATGGGTGGTGACCATGGCGGCCATTTTGAAGTCGGCCATTTTGAATCCAACTTTTGTTTTTTCAAAAGGAAGAGGGTCATGTGACACATCAAACTTATTGGGAATTTCACAAAAAAAACAATGGTGTGCTTGGTTTTAACATAACTTTATTCTTTCATGAGTTATTTACACGTTTCTTGCGATCGGGAGGTGGTTAAAGTGAAAGTGCTTGCTTGAGCACCTCTTCCTATAAGAGTACTCAATTTAAAGTGTTACTAAACCCAGTAAATAGTTCATCTGCCCCCCCCCCCCACAGTGCCCACAACTTATAAATCTTATTTTTACATTCAAATATTGCCACAATATACCTTTTTTGCTGATCTGTATACCACAGTCACGTTATAAACTGCAGGGTCTGTCCAGTGCTGAGTATTCAGATACAAGGATATTTCCACTACAGCCTGTATACACACCCACATGTGTGATGTCAATATCGTATGACCTGGCTAGCTCTGAGAACAAGGAAATGTTCTCTCCAGCAATAGAGACGAAACTAAGCATGTGCAGCCAGACTACTCTAACTGTGTCTTTTCTGGCCTTGCCAAGAAAGATCTTGCAGGACGGAAGGATCTGTCCTTACTGGATCTTTACAGGATCAAATAGCCTTTTTACACAATTCAGAGGATTAACCTCTTAAGTTCCACAGTGAGTATAACAAGCATGCTATTTTACTGTTGTGGGCTTAGTAATACTTTAATAAAACAACTATTTTAAAGTGGCTGGCATTCTAATTCCGCAAATTATATGAATTGCTAAATGTATGGTGACTTTAAACATATGCTATGGCAGTTCAAATTGAACAAACAAATCCTGGTTTCATTGATTTTTCCATGTGTGTTGGTTAGTATAAACAAAAAAAAGTTTTTAAAATGAAAGTGACAGGTGCTATTTGTAAACAAAGCACAAAGTGAGTAAATATGTGCAAAACCATCAATGATTAGATAAAATAAGCAATCGATAAAGTGACAAATTATGTAACTTAAGAACTCAATTGTAGCAACCTGAATCAATTCATGAACAATCAAGTCCTAGTATTGTTATTCAGTCCATATATGTTGAAAAATGTAAAGCAAACATTCAAAATGGAAGCGACTGGTGATTTTATCCATGCTTGTAAACAGGTAAAAGTGCAAGTGGGTAGGGGGTATCACACTTTCACAGTGCACTTTAATATTCAATGAGCAGTATAAAACAGCAAGTTGGGGATTCTCAGGCTCTTCACGGACCAAGCAGGAAGTGACGCTTCATTATTTCTTTGCTTTGTGATAGAGCCTTGGCCTGGGCAAACCCTGGGAGGTGTAAAAATCCATTGACCTGAGTTACCCTGAGTTTGTGGCTTGCTTTAACCACTTCAATACTGGGCACTTAAACCCCCTTCCTTCCCGGACCAATTTTCAGTTTTCAGCACTCAGTTGCTGTTTGAATGACAATTGCGCGGTCATGCGACACTGTACCCATATGAAATTTTTATCATTTTTTTCACACAAATAGAGCTTTCTTTTGGTGGTATTTATTCACCCCTGGGTTTTTTATTTTTTGCGCTATAAATTAAAAAAGACTGAAAATTTTCAAAAACAATGCATTTTTCTTCATTTCTGTTATAAAATTTTGCAAATAAGTAATTTCTCATCATAAATTTTGACCAAAAATGATACTGCTACATTTCTTCGGTAAAAATAACCCAAATCGGAGTTTATTTGGTCTTGGCGGACAGACAGATGTTTTGGGGACTGTGACAGATGTGACAGGGACATACAGATGTTTGGGGACTGTGACAGATGTGATGGGGACAGACAGATGTTTTGTGTATGGTGACAGATGTGATGTGGGACATACAGATGTTTTGGGGACTGTTTTATGGGGACACTGATGTGTATGGGGACAGGGGTATCAGTGGTCCTTGGTGCACTGTGTGGGGGGCGATCTGTGAGAGCTCTTTGCAGGAAATCATCATCATGCAGAGAGCTGTCGCATAGCTGCAGATTCCCACCCCCCCCCAGCACTGAGCTCTCACTGAGCTTGGCGGGGGGAGAACTGTCACAGAGACATTCGTCTCTGTTTACAATGTGATGGCTGTGATTGGACAGCCGTCACATGATCGGGGGGGCAATCATATCCCGATCTCTGCTCAGCTGGATCCTGTGATCATAATGATAACAGGATCCAGCTGCAGCGCGCCGCGTGGCCACGCTGCGAGCTCCCGTTCTGCAGGATGTTCATACACGTCCTGTCAGAACGGGGAAGTTCCCACCCGGCCGTATATATACAGTGGCCGGGTGGGAGGTGGTTAAAAGGGTATTTGACGTTCCTGCATGCTCCACTTCTGCTGCCAAGAGCCTTATGCCCATCAAACAGAGTACGAGAACGGAAGGATTCTCATGTGACCACCTCAATTCTGTCATCTCACTTTGTATTTGGGACAATTGTAATTTAGGCCTCTTTATGTTTGGCCTTTCACATTGTCTTTTCGTCACTTCATGAACTTTATTGGACTATTTGCTTAGTTCACACACTGAGCTATCTTGGAGCTGACCTCTGATCCTTATTTGCATTGCACCTTATGTATTTATGTATTTTTAACCTTTTGCACATTTAATTTTTGATTTTTGTCACAGTATTTGGATTAATATGAGTTGTTCATCAACACCTATTAGGTAGCATCCCTAACTCTCTAATTTGGTTTAGCGCCATACTGTCAGTTTTCCAGTTTTCAAATCAATTTTTAATTATTTTCAAATTCAAAAAGTTTTCGAATTTGAATAGTTTTAGAATTCAAATAGTTTTCAAATTTGAATAGTCTTCCAATTTCTAAAGAGAAGAAAATGGAATAGAAAAAAATATAATAGAATAGAAAATGGTATAATAGAAAATAAAAGAATAGAATATAATAGAGTAAAACAGAACAAAATAGAATAGTAAATAAAAGAACAGACTATAATGGAATAGAATAGAACAGAAATGAATAGAATAGAATAAAAAAAAGAATAGCATAAAATAAAAAGAATATAATCATCTTCTGAAATTCGAATAGAAAATAATATAATAGGAAAGAATATACTTAAAAAAAATAGACTAGAATAGAAATTCAAATTTAAATAGAATAAAAAAGAATAGACTAGAAAATAACAGTATAGAGAAAAACAACAGAATAGTATAGAAAGAATATAGCCATCTTCCTATTCTAATCTATTATTTTCTATTCAAATTCGAATTGATTTGATTTTTGAGAAATGGTTATATTCTTTCTATTCTAATCTATTTTTTAATTCTATTCTTTTTCTATTCTAGTATATTTTGTTCTATTGTTTTCTATTCTATTATTTTATTCTCTATTTTATTCTAGTATTTTCTATTATATCCTATTCTATTCCATCCTTTTCTATTTTATTCTTTTCTATTCAAATTCAACTGTATTCTATTCCAAATTCGAATTATCAGAAGATGGTTATATTTTTTCTATACTATTCTATTCTGTTGTTTTTCTATACTATTCTGTTATTTTCTATTATATTCTAATCTATTCTTTTCAAATTTGAATTGCTTCTATTTGAATTTTTGAAAATGGTTATATTCTTTCTATTTTATTCTATTGTGTTTTTAATTCTATTCTATTATAGTCTATTCTATTCTATTCTTTTTTATTCTTCTCTTTTCTTATGTATTCAAATTCAAATATATTCTATTTGAAATTCAAATTTCAGAAGATGATTATAGTCTTTTTATTTTATTCAGTTCTTTTTTTTATTCTATTCCATTCTATTCTGTTTATTTCTATTTTATTCTATTCTACTCTGTTCTTTTATTTTCTATTTTGTTCTGTTTTACTCTATTGTATTCTATTCTTTTATTTTCTGTTCTATTCTTTTCTATTCTATTTTTTTCTATTCTATTCCTTTATTTACTATTCTATTTTATTCTCTTTGTAAATTGGAAAACTATTTGAATTCAAATTTGAAAACTATTCGAATTTGAAAGCTTTTCGAATTTGAAAACCTTTTAAATTCAAAAAGGATTTTAATTAATTCAAAAACAATTTTAATTGATTTGAAAACTATTCCAACTGATTTAAATTCGAATTCCATCCAAATTTTTTTTTGTTATTTCGTATTCGTTGAAATTTGGTATTATTGTAATTTGAAGTTCAAACTCATCCAAATCTCCAAAAACGAAATTCGTCTGAATTTTAATTTAATTTAATTTAATTTAACGAAACGAACTGCACATGTCTAGTGCTGGCTTGATTTTTGTAAAAAGGAAGTGGTGAACTGAGACATTGTATTGATTATAGGGGTGTCAATCGCTTCACGATTAAGAATGCTTATCGAATTGCATTGATTACAATTATAGGGGTCTCAATCGCTTCACAATTAAGAATGCTTATCGGATTCCATTGATTATGAAGCTCTATCTAAGAGGGACATACAATTAAGGATCAAGTAGGGTGATGAATGGAAAACCGAGTTTAATACCAGGACAGGCCGTTTGGTCTTTGCAACGCTCCAGCAGTTTTTCAGGAACTCATCAACAATGTCCTCCGAGATATGTTGCAGCAATGTGTGGTGGTTTATCTCAACAATATCCTTATATATTCAAAAACCCCTAGAGAGCCACCACACAGGTGTCTCCCATGTGCTACAGAGGCTGAGAGATAATAACCTGTATTGTAATTTGGAGAAGTACGAGTTTTATCGTGAATAGGTTACATTTTTGGGTTATGTCATTTCTACTGCCAGTTTTTTGATGCAGTTCTACAGTGGCCTTGACCTGTAGGTCTACATCCGCTACAACGTTTTCTTGGCTTTGCCAATTATTATCGGAAATTGCTCTTCTCTTGTCAAACCCCTGACTGATATGACCAGAAAGGACGGTAACCCACATAATTGGTCTCCGGATTCCATTAAAGCCTTTGAGTCTCTCAAGGCTGCCTTTGTTTCAGCTCCTGTGCTGGCACATCCTGATCCTACATTACCCTTCATCCTTGAGGTTGATGCATCTGAAACTGGAGAAGTCATCCTTCTGTCTTAGCGTCTCAGCGTCCTGCCTCTGAGAGCGCTATGCATCCTTGTGGCTACTTTTCTAAGAAATTGTCACCTGCGGAGTGTAATTATGAGATTGAGGACAGGGAATTGTTAGCTATCATTTTAGCTCTGAAAGAAGGGATGCCTCTCCCCCAAGGTACCATTGTGCCAATCCTCATTTTTACTGACCATAAGAATCTCACATTCTTGTCTGAGGCAAAACGCATGTCTCCCTGAATGGCGCGATGGGCTTTTTTTGGTCAAGCTTCAATTACATAGTCTCATTATTAAACGGTACTAAGAATGTAAGGGCTGACGCATTGTCACAACAGTTTTCCTACACTTCCAAGATAGAATCGGTTCCTGCTCCTGTGACACCTCCCGATAAAATTCTGGCCACTGTTTGTACTAGTCTCACTTCACCTTTGGGTAACAGAATTCTTGCTGCTCTAATCCATTCTCCTTCCAAGAAACCTGGTGGCCCTCCGAGGGGGAGGGGTTGTTGAGGAGGGGGTACTGTCAGGGCTGGCCTCTCAGCCCTCCCTTCTCAGTGCTCAGGTTGTTCAGCTGTCGGTTAATTGCCAGCACTCATAGTTCCACAGTGGCTCACCTGGTGATCATTTCCTGCTCATCAGTCCATCCTACAGCCAGCCCCTTCTGGCTATTTAAACTGCCTGGTTCAGTCCTTCTGTGCCTTTGGCCCTGGTCAAACATATCTGGACACTGTCTGCTGTGTTCCTGTTGAAGTCATGCCTGGCTAATGTCCCTTCAGGTTCCTGATACTGTCTGATGCCTCCGACTACACTGATCTCTGGCTTCCTGATTTACTGGCTGGTTCTGACTACACGCTTTGGCTAACGTACCCTGGCTATGATTTGACTATGTTTACTATTTGTACCATTTTTAAAATTATATTTAAAGGTCGGATTTTAACTGCATTTTCTGTCTCCGTCTGAATTATGGTTCCTGAGTGCATTGACATAGGGGAGCACAGAGTGGAACACTTGCACTTTTACCTGTTTACAAGCACAGATAAACAGCACCAGTCACTTCAATTGTGAATGTTTGCTTTACATTTTTCAACATATATGGACTGATTAACAATACCAGGACTTGATTGTTCATATATTCATCAGAATTGCTACGATTGAGTTTTTAAGTTACATAATTTGTCACTTTATCAATTGCTTATTTTATCTAATCATTGATGATTTTGCACGCTTACTCACTTTGTGGTTTGTTCACAAACAAATAGCACCTGCCACTTTAATTTTAAAAACTTTTTTCCTGTTTATACTAACCAACACACATGGAAAACCAATGGAACCAGGATTTGTTTGTTCAATTTGAACTGTCATAGCATATGTTTAAAGTCACCATATATTTAGCACTTGTCACTTTACCTCATGTATACGTATTCCTATACTTTTTGGAATTAGAATGCCAGTCGCTTTAAAATAGTTGTTTTATTAAATTGAGTACTCTGATAGGAAGAGGTACACAAGCACTAGCGCTTTAACCACACACACATTTATAGAGCAGCGCCACGCCCACTAATTTCCCTGATTTTTTTTTGCACGGACCCTACCTAGGCAGGTGTCTCAGTGGAAGCAGCAGCTCTCATTGTAGTACAAATGAAACCATCTGCATGGAACACCCCCAAACTTTTTCTTTCACATCAGTCCCTGCCCTCCTTTGTTGGTAATAACAGCTTCAAGACGCCTCCTATTTATAGAAACTAGTCACATGCATTGCTTCTGTGTGATTTTGGCCCATTCTTCCACACAGTCTTCAAATCTTGAAGGTCGAGGGCAGCAGATTTTTTATTAAGAATGTCTTGGTACATGTTTCCAGTCATCCTTCCTTCAATGACATGAAGTTTTCCAGTACTGTATGCTAAAAAACAGCCCCACACCATGATGTTTCCACCTCCAAATTTCACTGTTGGTATAGGGGTGTTTTTGGGGTGATGTGCAGTGTCATTTGACCTCCAAACATGGTGTGTATTATAGCCTCCAAAGAGTTTAGTTTTGGAATCATCTGAACAGACTATATTCTCTCAGAATTTCACAGGCTTATCTAAATGTTGTGCAGCACACTAATAATAATATTTCTTTTCACCCCTATCCCCTATCAGAAATCTTGCAAGGATCACCTGATCATGACCAGTTTATGGTGAAATAATGTTCTTTTCACTTCTGGATTATAGTCTCAACAGTGCACACTGGAACATTCAGAAGCTTAGAAATTCTTCTGTAACCAATGCCATCAGATTAAAAAGGTCTCAAGAGAGCTCTTTGCTTTTACCCATCATGAGATGTTTCTTGTGTGACACCTTGGTAATGAGACATCTTTGTATAGACCATCAATTGAGACTGAACCAGCTGATTTTAATTTGCACTGATTGTGGGATTGTTTTCTAGATACTGATACATTTTAGCTGGTGGGGGGGGGGTATGTGAGTGAAAGGCGGTGGCGGTGTAGGCTCAGGTTTCTGTTCTCTATTGCGGGTGTCATGCAGGCAAGCTGCTGCCTTCTGCATATGATAGTTTATTTTCATGTGAGGGGAGGAGGGGAGTGAGCATGGCACCAGGCCCTTACAAGAGTACTGCCTGTACCCCACTGATGGTGGCTCTGCACATGCTGGGTCCAATTTACCTACCAGTATATCTTTGGAGTGTGGGAGGAAACCAGAGTACCCAGAGGAAACTCACGCAGGCACAGGGAGAACATGCAAACTCCAGGCAGGTAGTGCTGTGGTTGGGATTTGAACCAACAATCCTAATGCTGATAGGTGGAAGTGCTAACCACTTATCCACTCTACTGCCTTTAACCCTTTCGCTGCCATGTCTATATGTTGTATGGACCTGGCAGCGGAGGGGTTTCACATACAAATCCACTGGCTGCAGCCACCATGATTGTGTGTGAAACTGACAGGCAGACTCCTGCCTATCAGATGAAAGCAGTCAGGCGGCTGCGCTGCCATCCGATTGCTCACACACACCAATGATACCAGCGCCCTGTGCACTGCCATGCACTTCCATGTTTTCCAGGCTCCTCTTGAACAGCTGCAGGCCCAGGACCGACATGGTGGGTGGAGGGGAGGGCGGAGAGCAGACTCACGTCTGCTCTCCTCCCTTTCTTACTGTGACACAGAAAGCCACATTTATGGTCTTGGTCATAAAGATATATATATATATATACAGTGCCTTGCGAAAGTATTCGGCCCCCTTGAACTTTGCGACCTTTTGCCACATTTCAGGCTTCAAACATAAAGATATAAAACTGTAATTTTTTGAGAAGAATCAACAACAAGTGAGACACAATCATGAAGTGGAATGAAATTTATTGGATATTTCAAACTTTTTTAACAAATAAAAAACTGAAAAATTGGGCGTGCAAAATTATTCAGCCCCTTTACTTTCAGTGCAGCAAACTCTCTCCAGAAGTTCAGTGAGGATCTCTGAATGATCCAATGTTGACCTCAATGACTAATGATGATAAATAGAATCCACCTGTGTGTATTCAAGTCTCCGTATAAATGCACCTGCACTGTGATAGTCTCAGAGGTCAGTTTAAAGCGCAGAGAGCATCATGAAGAACAAGGAACACACCAGGCAGGTCCGAGATACTGTTGTGGAGAAGTTTAAAGCCGGATTTGGATACAAAAATATTTCCCAAGCTTTAAACAACCCAAGGAGCACTGTGCAAGCGATAATATTGAAATGGAAGGAGTATCAGACCACTGCAAATCTACCAAGACCTGGCCGTCCCTCTAAACTTTCAGCTCATACAAGGAGAAGACTGATCAGAGATGCAGCCAAGAGGCCCATGATCACTCTGGATGAACTGCAGAGATCTACAGCTGAGGTGGGAGACTGTCCATAGGACAACAATCAGTTGTATACTGCACAAATCTGGCCTTTATGGAAGAGTGGCAAGAAGAAAGCCATTTCTCAAAGATATCCATAAAAAGTGTCCTTTAAAGTTTGCCACAAGCCACCTGGGAGACACACCAAACATGTGGAAGAAGGTGCTCTGGTCAGATGAAACCAAAATTGAACTTTTTAACCAAAGTAGACTGGTCTCGTGGAAGAAGGTG
>BLSH010220957.1:208721-220002 GCA_018402905.1 Glandirana rugosa | reverse complement strand
TTGGGATTTTTTAAACCAAAATATGTAGCAGAATACATATTGATGCAAATTTATGAAGAAATGTGTTTTTTTTTTGACATGGGTATGTGCTATAGCAGAAAGTAAAAAAAAAAAAAAAAAAATATATATATATATATATATATATATATTGTCTGTCTTTTTCTGTTTACAGTGTAGAAATCAAATACCACCACAAAAAAAGCTCTATTTTTGGGGAAAAAAGATATAAATGTTGTTTGTGTACAGGTTTGCATGACTGCACAATTGGCAGTTAAAGTAATGCAGTGGCAAAAAGCAAAAAAATGGCCTGGTCATGAAGGGGGGTACATTTTCTGGAGGGCAAGAGGATATATCATCCTTTTTTTGTTGAAAGCTTATTTTATGCCTGCACAGCTAGTTTATTGTAATAAAACACCCTACTACTGTTAAAGGTGATCAAATTTAGTTACCAATGTATGTACAGTATGTAGGTGAAAAGGTTACTTATTGGAAAACGTGCCCCTCTTTTTTTTTTATACAGATTCCTCGCTTAATCATTTTGATGTCCATAGAAACTCCAAATGCTCAGTCAGCATCCAGCATTAACACTATAACCATGAATTTGAAAGTGGTAAGTAAAATGCAAATCACTTAATTTAGTATGTGGTTTAGCACATTTTGGGCTCTGTTTAAGTGTCTGAATTAGATATATATTTTCTTAAAGTGTCTATTGATTAAGAAATAGATTGGGCTGATACAAATATGCTATGGATTTCTCTTTATTTAACCTGTATTTGGATCCCTGCTGGAAAAATACTCAAATAAAATGATATGCAATCCGTTAGTATGAAATGTGCATTTAGGTTACCCTTTCTAGGCATAGGTCCAATTAATTATTTTACACAAACCTTAAAATTTGCTGTGTATTTCCCCTAGACTGACATTACTATTTCAATTACAAGAGGCATGGATCAAATATTTCTATATGAACTTCACCCTTCTCTTAAAAATTTCAACAGACGCACCTTTAGGCCTATTTCACACATGTGTGGGTGGTTCCCTCTGTGGGTCCGCACCTGCTTCCACAGCCGCAATCACCTGCACAGAAAACACAAGAGATGCAACGGAAATCACCGTAGCTGCTTCCTGCCCTGGGAACCGCACTGCATTTGCACTAGATGCGAGTGGAGTCAATCATGATGAATGCAACCGCCACCCTGAAAAGAAAAAAAGATGTTAACTAAGGGGCAGGGTGGAGCCGTCTGATGACATTGCTGGGTGATCCCGCTCCCTTCTAACATCATTTACCCAATATGCCCTAGTTGATGATGTCACAAAGGGCGGGGTCACCCACAATGTCATCAGGCTGTTTCGCCCTTTAGTTATTTAAGAACTGTCAGATGGTGGGAACCTTCGCTGGAAGCAGAGTGTTTTTTTTTCTTTTTTCTGGTTGGCGGTGACAGCAGGCATTATAATTGATGATGGATCTACACTGGGGCAATTTTTGGGTTTTTTTGTTTTTATCTAATAAAGCAATTGTCACTAATTGTCTTTGAGTTTTTATTTATTTTTAACACTTTTTTGGTGAATGATGTACCGGGTACTCATTCACATAGGAAAATCACATCTTAGAAATATATTTATAATAAATGAAACTAAACTAAATTAAACTAAACTAAACGCATTCAGAAACAAATCCATAAAATGAAATTCGTAACACAACAAATGTATCCAAAAAGAAACATATTTTTCTGTTCTGCACATGTCTAATTCAGACAATGTTAGCTCAGGGTATTCATTTCTGTTTAAGTGCTTTCTTGTCTATTTTGTTCAGAGCGATAAATGTCATTATCAGCAAAAATGCAGTGTATGGATGATGAACAACTAAACAAAGATTTACTCTGGCAGGAAGAAAGTCTCCATAAAAAAGTCTACCAGCATGCAGTACAATTATATTCAAATAGTGTGGTGCTAAATTAATACAACATGATAGAAAATATACCATGCTTAATGTGCATAAAACTCTAATATAAACAAATGATACCTTAACATAATAAAATCAATGTGTTGAAAACCAATATTCAATTGCTATAAACAAATAATAAGTCCTAATTAATGAATTAAACAATCTAAAAAATAGGTAATTAATGTGCAACATCCAAAACAATATAAGGTGTATAGTCCTATATCCAAGTGCAAGTGGATGCAGCTCTTATCCAATAAATATAAGCAAGCAAAGAAACAGTTGCTGATATCAACACAGTGATATCACCTGTGATATGAGATAAGGTTGGCTCCTTATCAGATAGTGTGGACCATATTTGGCATAACAGATTTTTGTGTAGGCTGCTTTTATGTGTTAAAATCTTCTCCAGTGCAGAATTATTTTTGTATTTATGTTTTAGTACAATTGCATTTACTGCAGATTTATACTAGAATTTTATGTAGAATTAGTGACTGGCATACTTTAGTATACAGGTATTAACATGGATCCTTTATACCAGTGGTTCTCCACTCCTGTCCACGGGACCCACTAACAGGCCAGGTTTGCAGGATAACTGAAATGCATCACAGGTGATATCATTTGCTGCACAGTGATTGCAGTATTCTAGTCCCTGCATCAGCATCTCCCCAAGGCAATACTTAAAATCTGGCCTGTTGGTGGGTCCCGAGGACAGGAGTTGAGAACCACTGCTTTATACATAAACAATATAATTTCCACCATTAAAATGTATTTTCACCATTATAAGCAGTCTTTGACTGTGTGCAGTATGGTTAAAGCAGTATGGTGAATGTGGCTGGGCATATAGGATGACATTAGCTTGTATCTCCTCAGTATCTTCCCCCACTAACCAGCCTGCAATATTTTATCTTTGTAACAAGTCATGGTTAAAGTGATTGTAAAGTCTCATTTTTTTCTTTAAAAATAACAAACCAGTTATACTTACCTGCTCTGTGCAGTGGTTTTGCACAGAAAAGCCCCAATCCTCCCCTTCTTGGGTCCCTCTTTGGCTCTCCTGCCCCCTCCCTCCTGTCGAGTGCCTCCACAGCTAGCAGCTTGCTATGGGGGCACCCGGGCCGAGTCACAGCTCCCTATGTCCAATCCTGTGTGCATTAAGATAAAAAACTTCTGACTTTACAACCACTTTAAGTCAAGTCATATGTCTGTGTCAGACATTTGTGAACACAATTAGGCAGGCACTGTAATTTAAATGATTCTGTCAGCTCTGAGCCAACATCACAGTCCAGGATGTAAATACTGACCCTGAATAATGCTTGCAAAATGTTGACTCCTTCCTTTCTGAAAGAAAAGTAGGGGAAGGCATTGCAAGAGAAAGTATTATAAACTATGTAAGAGGTAAAGAATACCAGCAAGTGTTACACTTTTACATTACCGAATATGGAATCACTGTTCATTAAACTATAGATCTGATTCTAAGGTAATTTTAATAAGAAGCTGTTACCTTGCTCATGTAGGGTAGAGATAGGCTGAACACCCCCGGTTTGGTTTGTGCCAGAACTCTCGAACGTCACAAAAGTTCTGACCTGAACCACAAACCCTATTAAAGTCTATGGGACCTGAACTTAAAAAATCACAAGTGCCCACTTTGAAGGCTTATATGCAAGTTATTGACCATAAAAAGGTATGGGGGCCTGGGTACTGCCCTGTGGAACATGTACCATAGCAAAGAAAACTTAAAAAAGATTGTTTTTAAAGGAGCAGTGATTTTAATGATGCTTAAAGTGAAACAATAAAAATGAAAAATCACTTTTAAATATAGTGTCTGGGGGGTCCCCTTAGTCTGCCTGTAAAGTGGCACATCTGTGCTTTGTATAGAACCTGCTGCAGCAAAATTGACACTTATAAAGAAAAAAGACATTTAAATACATTTTCCCTGCAAGCTTTCTTTATTTTGTAAACGATGGCATGGGAGCCAGTTTGTATGATGAGGCCACATTTGAGCACACTCAGATAAATTCTAGTGTCTCTTTGGCAGACTTTGGATGGAAATAAAATTTTGTACCACAGTGAGCAAGCCTTTTGTGAAGAAGCCAAATTATAGTACTCTCAGGCCAAGATTAACGTTTTTTTTTAAAGCGGTGTCTCTTTCGCAGACTTTGGATAGGAGTAACAAGTGCAGAAAAATTGGTATTTGGGTGTTGGTTCACCCTGTAAACTTCAAGAGGTACTCTTGAGGAAAGCAAGAATTGGTCTTCCTTTAAAAAATTTTAATTTGATGCCCCTGTCACACAGTTGTGGAAAAATTGGTCTTTGGGTGTTGGTGGTGCATTCACCCCATAACCTTCTAGAGGTACTCTTGATGAAAGCAAGAATTGGCCTTGCTTTAAAAAATTGAAATCTGATACACCGGTCAAACAGATGCAAAAAAATTGGTCTTTAGGTGATGGTGGTGCCTTCACCACATAACCTTCTACAGGTACTCTTGATGGAAGCAAGAATTGGCCTTGCTGTAAAAATTTTAAATTTGACGCCCCGTCAGACAGTTATGTAAAAATTGGTCTTTGGGTGTTGGTGGTTCCTTCACCCCCCGTAACCTTCTAGAGGTAGTCTTGATGAAAGCAAGAATTGGCCTTGCAGTAAAACATTTAAATTTGATGCACCCACAAAGCTAGGCAGCCTAGACAGTCTTGCAGAGATTCAAGATCCCAATAACAATTAATGAGCGACATCGGCACCAGGGGCTTGACAGCTGCCGCTAATTCAGGACTGATCCATTTTGACCAATGTCAACGGAGTCTGTGGACAGACACGCTCTTCTATCTGTCACAAAACCTCTGGCAGCACTGAATGACCATTTGGAGAGCACACTGGATGCAGGGCAGCTGTGACGTACCGGTTTAGGAGGCTGAGATGATGAGAGGGCTCCCCTTGCGGCTAAGTGCACGACACCCCTGGAGTTGGTGACAGAAGGTGTAATGCCCAAAGATGCACAGGTTGCCTGCAGATGGGGCTTGGTAGTAGTTCCAGGTATGGAAGTACTCTGGATGCACAGCAGGTGGACCCGAAGCTGATCTCGAAGTGCAAGCGGACACTGTGGTAATATCAGGCAAGGTGCGGAGTCAAAGGCCAGGCCGAGGGCCAAACACATAAGGCAGTCCAAATAAGGCAGGAGAAGTCTGTAGAGCAGGCCGATATCAGAGCCAGGAGAGAGTCAGAGCAGGTCAAGGGAAGCCGGGTCGGTAACAGGTAATCAAGCACAGGAACACAGATCTCAGGAACACAGGGTACTGAGCTGAAGATAATCCAGCAATTAGTGACAGTCACTGGTGTCCTTTTATAGGCCGGTGCTTGCTGGTGATTGGCGCGCCTTACATAACAGACGATCGTTCGTTAACGGAAGCCGTTTGCTATGGCACCTGCGTGGGACTGCGTGGCCATCTTGGATACTGGAACCTTTGCCAGCTCTTCCACAAACTCTTCCCTGACAGCAGCCCAGCAGCTCAATTGATTACTAGGCAAGTTCTGGTCAGTGGTCTATTCTCATAACCCAGAAACCCAATGGATCATCTACTGGAAAGCTCTCCATATCTGTTTTGCCCCTAGATAATCTTCCACCATATGATGCAGAAGCTGCCAATGGGATCTTGAAGCTGACAGCCCAGGGTGCCGAGGATAAAAATTTTTTAAAATGCATCACTGAGGCGACCCCCTTCTCCACCACTCCACCTTTGACCAATAGAAACCTCAAAAATAACTTTTCCATGAGACTGTAATCTATTAGAGTCTGGAAAGGTGTTACATAAACTCCTCAAGATATTTAATCCTGTGCTCATTCTGCGAGGGCAGGATGGGTTCTGAGACTTTTCCCTTGTAATGGTGGTCAAGGAGGGTTGCCAACCAATAACGTTCCTTCCCCCTGATGGCACAAATTTTCTGGTTCTATCACAGGCTTTGAAGAATAAGGAAGGCCATGCACCGCAAGTTTGTGGAGGCATGAGAAGCAGAGTTCTCGGGGTCACTGAGGATTACAGTATCTGGAACTGCCTCCTCCTAGCCACATAATACTCCCAAGGTTTCTGGGGACTGAAATACATCTCTTAAGGTTTGACGTATGTCTTCCTCTGCTTCAATGCCTCCAAAACTGCTAGAATCCTCCTCCTCCCTCTCCTCTTGTATGTTCTGTGGCATCTCAAGAATGCTGTCTGCATAAAGTGGGCCTTGAGAGGAAAGGAAGTCCTCCTCTTCCTCCCGCTGCTCTGCTTTGAGTGCCCTGTCCATAATGCTATGCAGAGTCTTCTCCATCAGGTACACAAGAGAGATTGCGTCACTGATGCATGCATCACCATCCTTGCCACCTCTTCAAATGGTGACAGTACAGTGCATGCATACTTTATCAGCAGCCAATGGTGTGGGAATAGAGATATCCTGAACCTGTCCTTGTGCCATAGTCACATACATACTCATTGACAGCCCTCTGCTGCATGTGAAGCCACTGCAGCATTACCAAAGTTGAGTTCCACCTTGATGTCACAAATCAGGCAGTTTACAGGCAGGTGAAATTCCTGCTGAATTTTAGCCAACTGAACACTGGCTGTGTTTGACTGCCTGAAATGGCTACAGACTCTTCTGGCCTGCTTTAGAAGATATTGCAAACCTGGGTACCTGTTTAAGAAACGCTGCAGCACCAAACCGAAGGACATGTGCCAAGCATGGCACATGTGTCAACTTTCTCTGTTGAAGGTCAAAAAAGCACTGCATGGCATCTTTTAGCCTGACTCATTGAATGGCCCCTTGAACACTTAGGGGGTACTGGTGGTTGATAGGACAATTCAGCATGGAGGGCATGGAGGAGGAGGGGGTTGAGCTGACAGATCTTGCATCATCACCACCAGCTGTATGGAGATGTGGTAGCAAAACAAGCTCAAGCACTGAGTCCTGTCCTGCATCTTCCCTAGTTGCAAGCAGAGTTACCCAGTGTGCTGTAAACTAAATATATTGTCCCTGACCATGCTTGCTGGACCACGTCTCAGCAGTAATGTGGACCTTGCTGCTGACCACCTTGCCAAACCATGGCAAAACACGCCTTCCATGTGTTGATACAGAGCTGGAATGGCCTTACGTGCAAATAAATAGTGACTGTGAACCTGACATTGTGGTATAGTACAGTCTGCAGAATCCACCAGATGGAAAGGCAGGAGTTGTAAAGTCAGCTACTTGGACAAGCTGGAATTTAGATGCTGGGCATGTGGGTGGCAAGAAGTGTATTTTTTTTAGCTGCAGCAGCTGGGGCAGAGAAATTTGCCTGCTATACCTACAGCTGGTGGTGTGCTGCTGGCAAACATGTTGCAAGGGCCTGTTACACCCTTTGCAATACCATCATCCCTGTAAGTGGAGGCTGCTGAGAAGTCATGAGATAGAGTGGGGGTAGACATTAAAGGCGAGGAGTAAGGAGGAGAAGAATTGTGTCCCTTGTGTGTGGCTTTCAGGTGCTCTTGCCAATAGGCTGAGTGGTGGGAGGTTAAATGCCTTGACAAGCATGTGGTACCCAAATGGCTGGTGATTTTGCCATGCTTGATCTGCTTGCGGCAGAGATTACAAATTGCAACAGTGCGATTGGCTGCACAAGTGCTAAAAATGGCCCACACATCTTAGCTGTGGGAAGTAGGCTTGAGGATAACCACTCCACAATCTGATTGAATAAGGTGGCTGCAGGGGCGTGGTTTCCTCCAACATAAGTAACGGGAGCTGTGTGCTCCGCATGAATGATGCGGCAGAATCCTGAACACCGTGTGCACGTTCCACACAGTATGAGCAGCGGGAGTGGACTAAACAAATACCGTAGTCAGAAGCCAACTAACTAAGACCACGCTACTCACTACTGCAGAAAACCGTGCAGATCGCACACTGGCACCAAAGGACCAACTGAGAGTGTTTGCTAGGACTGAAAAGCAGGAAGTAAGCTGCAGCACGCCGCTCACACACAGTGCTGGACTATTAGCACGGGGAGCTTCAAAGCCCAACAATATATATCCTGAGAAGTCTGCAAAGCTTGAGAAGTGCGTGGACAACAAATGGAGAAACCAGCAAAGTGACTTTGGAGCAGGTAAATGTTCAGCTTTTGAGTGCTATTCAAACAATTAATGTGACATTTATCAGACAAAATGGAGGAGAATAGAGTGGATATTGGGCTTATGAGGCAAGACATGCAAAAAATGCATGATCGAGTGGATTAGGTTGAAAATAGAATTTGTAATCTTGAGGATACAATAGCTCCCGTTTCTGACACAATTGCAGCATATGAAAAACAAATACTAACGTGTTAACAAAAAGCTGACAATTTAGAGAATCGTATAAGACGCAGTAATATCGGATTGTGGGGATGCCTGAAAGGGTGGAGGGCCAGGATCCACGGGGCTTTGTGGAAAAATGGTTGAAGCCATTGTTTCTTGATGCTGTTTTCTCACCGGCATTTGCGATTTCCTTCCCGGTGTCATGTGACTCGCTAGTGTTACAAGGTCTCAGGTTTGAATGGGGAGCAGGTGTGTTAAATTTGGTGTTATCCCTCTCATGCTCTCATACTGGTCACTGGAAGTTTAACATGGCACCTCATGGCAAAGAACTCTCTGAGGATCTGAAAAAAAAAGAATTGTTGCTCTACATAAAGATGGTCTAGGCTATAAGAACTTTCCCAGGACCCTGAAACTGAGCTGCAGCATGGTGGCCAAGACCATACAGCGGTTTAACAGGACAGGTTCCACTCAGGCCTTGCTATGGTCGACCAAAGAACTTGAGTGCACATGCTCAGCGTCATATCCAGAGGTTGTCTTTGGGAAATAGACGTATGAGTGCTGCCAGCATTGTTGCAGAAGTTGAAAGGGTGGGGGGTCTGTCAGTGCTCAGACCATACTCCGCACACTGCATCATATTGGTCTGCGTGGCTGTCATCCCAGAAGGTAGCCTCTTCTAAAGATAATGCACAAGAAAGCCCACAACAGTTTGCTGAAGACAAGCAGACTAAGGACATGGATTACTGGAACCATCTCCTGTGGTCTGATGAGACCAAGATAAACATATTTGGTTCAGATGGTGTCAAAGCGTGTGTGGCGGCAACCAGGTGAGGAGTACAAAGACAAACGTGTCTTGCCTACAGTCAAGCACGTTGGTGGGAGTGTCATGGTCTAGGGCTGTATGAGTGCTGCCGGCAATGGGGAGCTACAGTTCATTGAGAGAACCATGAATGCCAACATGTACTGTGACATACTGAAGCAGAGCATGATCCCCTCTCTTCGGAAACTGGGCTCAGGGCAGTATTCCAACATGAAACTATCCCAAACACACCTCCAAAACGACCACTGCCTTGCTAAAGAAACTGAGGGAAAAGGTGATGGACTGGCCAAGCATGTCTCCAGACCTAAACCGCATCTGCAGGGCATCCTCAAATGGAAGGTGGAGGAGAGCAAGGTCTCTAAGATCCACCAGCTCTGTGATGTCGTCATGGAGGAGTGGAAGAGGACTCTGGTGATCTCCATGCCCAAGAGGGTTAAGGCAGTGCTGGAAAATAATGGTGGCACAAAATATTGACACTTTGGGCCCAATTTGCATATATTCACTTAGGGGTGTACCCACCTTTGTTGCCAGCAGTTTAGACATTAATGGCTGTGTGTTGCGTTATTTTGAGGGGACAGCAAATTTACGATGTTATACAAGCTGTACACTCACTACTTTACATTGTAGCAAAGTGTCATTTCTTCAGTGTTGTCACATGAACAGGTATAATAAAATGTTTACAAAAATGTGAGGGGTGTACTCACTTTTGTGAGATGCTGTATTCAGTGATGTGGTAGCAAGCGGGGTGTTGGAATGATTACTTAATTTTGTTGTTGTTTTTTCTAGGGCGGGCCAGGGAGTGGGAGGTAGAGGATAAAATGCTGGAGCACAATGTATTACAGTGTGTGAGAATAGACACACGGAGAATGCGTCTATTTTTTTTAGGTAGAAATGCTTTTGTTGCTATGTTTTTGTTTTTGATACATGGCCGAGGTTAAATGGAAGGGGTATAAAAGAAACACATGTAAATAAAAATTGCGATTCAACTATACAAGGGAAATTAAGGTCAGA
Organism: Glandirana rugosa; assembly: GCA_018402905.1. Lineage (NCBI taxonomy): Eukaryota > Metazoa > Chordata > Amphibia > Anura > Ranidae > Glandirana > Glandirana rugosa. Next base: position 209,942 of record BLSH010220957.1, on the reverse strand, counting down.
TGGGGTAAACACCTGGGTGATGGCAAAATATACAGATACGTACAAAAAATGAGTGATCAGTGTATCTTATCATGGAATGTTAGGGGGTTGGAAACAGCAGCTAAACGTGAACAAGTTTTCTCAGTGATAAATAAAACACAGGCTAAAATAGTGTGTCTAGAAGAGACTCATTTAATTAAAGCAGTAGTAAACCCATGCATTTAACAGGTTAAAAACCAGTCACATTTCCGGCATGTGCCGGAAATGTAACACTCCCATTGGTTGTGCTCTAAACCATACTGTCAAACCATCCAATGGCTAGTGTCATAGCTGATCACATGTGCAGCATCATGGCAGTTGTAGATTAAACAGAGGCCAAGATGGCAGCTTCCTTGGCTGAAAATGATAGGAGGGTTTACTACCACTTTAAGGAATATATTGGACACCTAAAGAAAACTTGGATCCAATGGGAAACTCATTAATTTCATACTACATATTCTGGGGGGGGGGGGGTGTTGTTATTAGTGCATAGATCGGTGCAATGGGAGTGCATACGAGTTAAACGGGACCCAGAGGGTAGATATGTGTTTGTACTTGCTAAACTATACTCTCTCCCATTTATAATACTCTGTATATATAACCCCCCGCTACTATGCAGATATTAAAATAGGTGGTGACTAGAGTTGAGCGAACCTCTGGAAGTTCGGGTTCTGCTGGTTCGGCCGAACTTCGGGACAAAGTCCTGACAGAACCCGAACGTTCGCATGGACCCCGAACCCCATTGAAATCAATGGGGACCCGAACTTTTAGGCACAAAAATGGCTGTAACAATGTCCTGGCAAGTGCTAGAGGAAAATCTGGCCTGAGTGTGTCGGTAAGTATATGAACAAAAAAAACTTATCCGGAGTTATAAAACCCCCGATGGGGTTAATATTTGTTTGTTTTTTTTTATGGTACAACCGATGGAGGAAGAGGAGGAACTGGTGGCGATGAAGGTGGATGTGACGGTACCAGTACCGGATCAGTTGGAGATCCGTGGATGAGGTGTAGGTGGGGGGAAGGGTAAAAAAATAAACTAAAATTAAATAAAAGGGATAGGGGTAAAAAAACATCCCGTGAACGGGATGAGAATGGGGGTAAAATGAAGGAAAACGTCGGGAGATCGTGAACGGTCCTGTAACAATGTCGGTAAAAACACGGATTTTCAAGCCCAGGGGTAACTAAAGTTACCCCAAGCCCCAG
>BLSH010220957.1:189085-199828 GCA_018402905.1 Glandirana rugosa | reverse complement strand
GAGCGAATACTCTTCATCTAGACCAATTTCACTTTTAAATTGTGATTACAAAATTTTGTCAAAAATTCTGGCGGGGAGATTAAATACAGTGATCCATTCTATTATCCATGATGACCAGATGGGCTTCATGTCAGGGAAATCAACTTCAATAAACATTAGAAGAACACAGTTGATGATCCAACTGAGAGAATACACATCTGAGTCTGGTGCCCTGGCATCGTTGGATACGGCCAGGGCATTCGACTCAATAGAGTGGCCATTTCTACAGGGCTCTCTGACAAAGTTTGACTTTGGACAGGGATTTAGGAAGTGGGTTAACATATTATATAGGACCCCAGCATCAAGCCTTCTGGTGAGTGGGTTACTGTCCTCCCTGATCAGACTGTATAGAGGAACAAGACAGGGATGTCCTCTATCCCCGCATCTATTTGCCATTGTTATCAAAATCCTTGATTTAAAATTTAGACAGTCTAAACTATATAGGGGTATTACTATAGGGGGAAGAATAGAACATTTAGCACTTATGCGGATGATATTGTTCTACATATGGGAGATACACAGAATACACTTAGAGAGGCAATGAAAATAATAGACAGTTTTTGGAACTACTCAGGTCTCAGGATAAACTGGCAAATGTCTGTGCTAATGCCCTTACATCAAGATACAAGAGACAGCTGGGCCCATTCACCACTTAGAGTGGTAGACTCATTTAAATATTTGGGAATAAATATTAATCTTTAACCTAAGGAATTTATAGTAACTAATATCAATCCTCTAATAGACTATATCAAAGAAAAATTGACAGTATGGAAGAAAATGCCTATATCACTAGCGGGAAGAATTGGGTTGATCAAAATGATAATTTCACCACAATGTCTATATATTTTTTCGCACACTCCAATTATTATCCCTAAGTATGTATTCAAAAAGATATACTCTTATTTTATAAGATTCATATGAGCAAACGAGAAGAGGTAAACTAAAAATAACAACACTACAAAGAAGGAGGCTGGATTAGCACTACCAGATATTTATTTATACTATATAGTGGGACAATTGAAACAATTAAAGAACTGAGTGACACAGGAACAGAGAAATGCAGTAGAGAGACATCTGTTGGAGATACTACAGGTAGAAGATCTATTGATTGAGTTGGAAGTTAGAACTACAGATCTACCCAAAATAAATATACCTATAGTAAAACTGGCTAGAACAATATGGAAAGAAGCAAACAAATGAATGGGCTTCAAAGATACTACTCTAGAGACCCCTATGTGGAATAATCCCTCTTTAGAGCATTTGAATAAATCTTTGGACAGTGAGTTCTGGAAGAAGAGAGGAATAGTTACACAAAAACAGATATATTAACATAAAAAACTGCAGACATTTGAATTATTGAGTCAACAATATGATATTCCTCATACTTTTTTTTATAAGTACTTACAGTTAAGATATATGATTCAGGCCAGGTTGCATGTCAGGAGTACCCAAGTATCGCTTGATAGGTATACTGAGATCGCAAGGACCAAAGGGTCTAATGTCAGTGTCAGTTTTATACTCCCAATTGTTAAGGGCTAGGCCAAAAAGGATTGTGGCCAAAAAACTAAATTTTGGTCTCATCACTCCAAATGACTTTGTGGCAGAAGGTTTGAGGCTTGTCTCTGTGCTGTTTGGTGTATTGTAAGCGGGATAATTTGTGGCATTTGTGCAGTAATGGCTTTCTTCTGGCGACTCGACAATGCAGCCCATCTTTCTTCAAGTGCCTCCTTATTGTGCATCTAGAAACAGCCATATCACATGTTTTCAGAGAGTCTTGTATTTCACCTGAAGTTATTTGTGGGCTTTTCTTTGCATGCAGAACAATTGTTGTGGCTGAAATTTTAGTTGGTCTACCTGACCGTGGTTTGGTTTCAACAGAACCCCTCATTTTCCACTTCTTGATTAGAGTTTGAACACTTCTGATTGGCATTCTCAATTCTTTGGATATCTTTTTATATCCTTTTCCTGTTTTATACACTTCAACTACCTTTTCCCACAGATCTTTTGACAATTCTTTTGCTTTCCCCATGACTCAGAATCTAGAAACGTCAGTGCAGCACTGGATGAAAGATGCAAGGGTCTGTCAGGAGTCCATAAACTCATTGATCTTTTATACACACACACACTAATTACAAGCAAACGTATCACAGGTGAGGATGGTTACCTTTAATAGCCATTTCAATCCCTTTATGTCAACTTGTGTGCATATTATCAGGCCAAAATCACCAGGGTATGTAAACTTTTGATCAGGGTCCTTTGGGTAGTTTCTGTTGCACAGGGAGCGAGAGCATAGGTTTCCCCAGGGCGCAGAGTCTAAGAGCCAGCAGGTGTTCACCAGGGCCTCTGGTGGTAAGGATGGACTTGGCTGCAACTGGATTCAGATCACGGCCCCCTGGGGTCCCCCAGCTCATGTTCACCGCAGGCTACAGGTGAAATGGAGAGAAAGCAGCAGTGCAAGATAACAAGAGACGGTCAGTGGGAGAGCCAAGGGTCAGGGCTACAAGCAGACAGAAACAGACAGGAGGCACACCAAGGTCGGGGTCACTAGCAGACAAGTAAGGTCAAAGAACAAGCCAAGATTGGTACACTGAAAAACGAAGAGCACACGGCAAAAGCAACCACACAAGCCTAACACACGATAATTGGTCGGCAACGAGGCTTGCAGCACATGGTCTTTAGTAGTGTTTCCTTAATTGGAGACTGGGGTGGAGTTTTACAGAGGGAAGATTAGTTAGCACACAGGTGTGCACGGCCTCTAAGCTGACACAACCAAAGAGGTAAGCAAACAGACAGGACATGAATTGTACTACATGTTCATGACAGTACCCCCCTCCTACAAGGCCTCCCCCACCTTGGCCCAGGCATGGAGGGAAATCTCAAATGAAACCTCCTCACCAGACGAGGTGCAAATATCTCAGATACGGGCATCCAAGACCTCTCCTCAGGACCAAACCCTTTCCAATGCACAAGGTACTGAAGAATGCCTATACAGAGCTGAGAGTCCAGGACTAGGCTAACCTCGTACTCTGACCATCCTCCTAGACCAGATCCGTGGTAGGGAGTGGACAAGAGAACTTATTGAGGACTAAAGGTTTAACAAGGGAAACGTGAAAGGAGTTTGAAATCCTAAGGCTTTTCAGAATTTGGAGTTTAAAACAAACCGGATACAACTTAGCAATTATAGAGTATGTACAAATGAATCTTGGGACAAATTTCAGAGAAGAAACCCTGAGCTTCATGTTCCTGGTAGAAAGCCAAACTTTGACTCCAGGCTGTAGAGAAGGCGGCTTATGCCTGCGACGGTCGGCATAACCTTTAAATTTATCAGCATCCGCCCTGAGGCAATCATGGACATCACCCCCAATAGAATTGAAGGATTGTTGAACCTTAGCCAAAGCTGAAATTTCTGGAGAACAGGTCATAGGAAGAGGAAGCTGAGAATGTTTTCCTTAAACTGTAAGAAAAGGTGTCTTCTGAGAACTGAAGTTGACATGATTGTTTTGAGAGAATTCTGCCCATGGGAGTAGAGATGACCAATCATCATGATGAGTTGAGACCTAAGTTCAGAGAAAAACCTCTAACTCCTGATTAACCTCTCAGTCTGTCCATTGGATTGATGGTGGTAAGAGGAAGAGAAGTCCAGGACAATATTGAGGGACTTGCAGAAGGCTCTCCAAAATCGAGATGTAAATTGGAAAAGAAAAGACTCCACCTGGCCTGTCTGGGATTCTGTCAGAGAAGATCATGCTTCCTGTGGACTTTGGCGCCGGTGCGCGTGCCGCAAATGGCGCTAAACAGCGTTACTTAAGCCTCCAGTGCCCTGCAGCCAGTGCTGTCCGATCTACAGCATTTAGTGTGTGTTCCCAAGCCACTTGTGATCTGATTATATGTTCCTGTGACGCGGCTTGCCTTGACCCTGCTAATCTCTGCCTGCACCGACCCCCAGCTTACCCATGACAACTCCCTGCCTGATCCTACTGTACCTCGCTGCCTGCCTGTTGACGACCCTGCCTGCACCTGACCATCCGCCTACTTGCTCCTTCTGTACTACACCGCCAGCTCATTACCGACCCTGCCTGTACCACTACGATCCAGTTCACGAGTGCTTCAATGGGCCTGCTACCTCCACCAGTGACCCAGTCTGAACCTCATGCCATCCTGCACTCCCGAGCCACCTGTCTGCTCTACCAGGGGCTCCCGAATCAGGATAGTAAGAGAGGTTGCCCGCTGCATAAGTTAGACTCTACCACCAGGTACGTGACAGTATTGGACAGCCATGCTTCCTTGTCACACCCTCACCGCTCTGCCTACGGAAACCGAAGTACGTCTACCTGAAGGGTACCTGAAGGGTACGTTGGGGACCGTAAGAAATTCCGGGCTTTCCACAATTCATGCAAATTGTATGTTGCTCTCCAACCCCGCACCTTCTCCCAAGAAGTCACCAACGTGGGACTGGTCATCTCCCTCCTCCAGGATGAGCCCCAGGCCTGGGCTTATCGGCTAATTGAGCAGAAGACCCCAGAGACCACCAACCTTGCATGCTTCTTCCTGGCCATGGGGCAATTATATGAGGACCCGCACCAAGCCACCACAGCGGAAGCTGTGCTCCATGTGCTCCAGCAGGGCCGTCCCATAGCGGAGGATTACGTGGCTGAATTTCAGCGCTGGAGCATCAGCACTGCATGGAATTCCACAGCCCTCTGCTTCCAGTTCAGGTTGGGTCTCTCAGAGCCACTCAAGGATGAGTTAGCTCGTGTGGATGTTCCCCAGACCTTGGACGCTCTGATGGATCTGGCCATCCAGATCAACCGCTGCCTGCGGGAGCCCAGCTCCGAAAGATTGGTCACCCCTCGGCACCCGGTCCTCACCTTAGAGGAGAGACAGAGGCGCAAGACCCATGATCTGTGCCTATATTGTGGAGTTCCTGGACACGTGGTGCGATCCTGCCCAGCCAAGCGGGGTAAGGACTCCTACCCCATCAAGGGGGAGGTTCTGTCCCTGCCAAGCCCTAAGACTTACTTGGCGCTCCCCATCACTCTGCAGCTGCCCAACGGAGACATCCAAGTCAGGGCAATTATAGACTCTGGGGCTTGCAGCTGTTTTGTGGACCTGAATTTCACAGCCCAGCACCAGATTCCTCTCAAATCCAAAGCCCACCAGATTACCATCCACCTGGTCGATGGGCCCCCCGTTAAATCAGGCACTGTCACTCACAAGACTGTCCCTCGTCCAGCCGAACACCAGATGGTCACTCTGAACTATTACTGTTGGATGCCATTGCGTCCCCTCTTTTCCCTGTCATCCTCAGGCTCCCTTGGCTTCAGGCACACTGCCCACACATCGACTGGGTCACTGGCAATGTTCAGTTCACATCCTCGTACTGCCTTCACCACTGCTTCCAGCAACCTTGGGATCCTGCCCCTACTGTATCTTGTCCGGATTCTGACCCTGATGCGGAAACCTGCCTAGCCATCTCCATGAAGTACCACAAATTCCTGGACGTATTTAGCAAGAAGGGGGCGGATGTCCTGCCACCACACTGACCCTACGATTGTCCAATTGAGTTATTACCAGGGGCGGAGGTGCCTTTTGGCAGGATATACCCACTTTCTGAATTGGAACTAGCAGCCCTTAAAGTCTACATGGATGAAAATCTGAAGAAGGGATTCACCCGACCCTCTACCTCTCCCCCCAGGGCTGGAATATTTTTCATCGAAAAAAAGGACAAGACCTTAAGACCCTGCATTGATTACCGGGACCTCAATAAACTCACGGTCAAGAACCGCTATCCTTTGCCCCTAGTCCCGGAGCTATTTCAAAGACTCAGTTCGGCCACGGTCTTCTCTAAATTAGACCTCAGAGGGGCCTATAATCTCATCCGCATCAGGGAAGGGGATGAGTGGAAGACAGCCTTCCAAACACGATTTTGCCACTACGAATACTTGGTCATGCCATTCGGGCTGTGTTTAATGCCCCAGCCACCTTCCAACATCTTGTCATTGACATTTTCTGGGACTTTCTTGGTGTATCTTGATGATATCCTCATATTTTCCTCGTCCCTGGAAGAACATCATAGGCACGTTAAGAGTGTGCTGAGCTGCCTTCGGCAACATGGATCATACGCTAAGGCTGAGAAGTGTGCATTTGAATGTTCAAGCATCTCCTTCCTGGGCTTCATCCTTTCTGTCTCGGGCATAACCATGGACCCCCAGAAGGTCTCCGCTATTGTAGAGTGGCCAGCTCCCACCGACAGGAAAGCGGTTCAACGCTTTGTTGGCTTTGCCAATTCCTATAGAAAATTTATCAAGGGGTTCTCAGCTGTCATCGCCCCCATCACCCAGCTAACAAAGCAGAACACACGCTTCCTTTGGACTTCTGAGGCCCAGGCGGCATTTCAGTTACTCAAGAGACTATTCACCTTCTAACCCATCCTAAAACATCCGGACCCTACTCGGTCCTATATTCTGGAGGTAGACGTGTCCGAGATGGTGGTGGGAGCAGTACTTTCTCAAAGGCGGGGGCCTAAAGCCACTTCTCACCCCATTGCCTTCTTCTCCCAGACATTGACACTCCCGGAGAGAAACTATAATGTGGGAGACAGAGAATTACTTGCTATCAAATCCGTCCTGCAGGAATAGCGGTATCTGCTAGAAGGAGCCTCACACCCGGTGTTAGTGTTCACCGATCATAAAAACCTAGAATATCTGCGCACAGCCAAGAGACTAAAACCCCGTCAGGCTCGCTGGGCCCTCTTCTTTTCGCGGTTCCAGCTCCACATCCCGGGTCGAAAAACGTGAAACCAGATGCTCTCTCAAGGATGTTTCACAAGACAGGGGAGACTCCCCCATCTGACACGATCCTCCCTTCTCGGAGCTTTCTATTAACCCAAGAGGATCTCCTCTCCCAAATCAGATGGTCCCTTGCCAGGTCCTCTGTCTCACAGGACCCCAGGCTAACCCAGCACGACTGGCTGTGGTGGTACGGTGCGAAGATCTTTGTCCCTGAGGAACAACGTCTGGCAGTCCTGAAGCTATGCCGTGACCACAAATTAGCAGGACATTTTGGCAGTCGTAAGACTGCAGAATTACTTGCACGCTCCTTCTGGTGGCCTCTGGTCGACAAGGACTGTAAAGAATATGTAAAGGCCTGCCCCACCTGTGCTCGCAATAAGGTCGACAGGACCAAAGCCTGGGGGCTGCTAAATCCGCTTCCTGTCCCTGAACGCCCATGGTCACATGTTTCCATGGACTTTATAGTGGAATTGCCCCTGTCTGCAGGATTCCCCACCATCTTTGTGGAAGTAGACCGTCTCACTAAGATGGCACATTTCATTCCCATGAAGGGCACACCTACTGCAACCCAAACTGCAGAAATCGTCATCAGAGCGATTGTCTGTCTCCACTGAATCCCAGACAACATCGCATCTGATCGGGGAGTGCATTTTACGTCTTGGGTCTGGAAAGCCCTCTGCTCTCTGTTGGGAATTGAATTAGTGTTCTTCTCCGCTTACCACCCACAAACCAATAGCCAGATGGAGAGAACGAATCAGACCTTAGAGCAGTACCTCAGGTGCTATTCTTCGTTCTTTCAGGACGACTGGGTCTCCCTGCTGCCGAATTCGCCTATAATAACTCAGTTCACTCAGCCACCAATCAGCCACCATTCTGGGCGAATCTCGGCTACCATCCCTCCTTCTTGCCTGACCTGGTACCAGAAAGTAAGGGGGCTGTTGTACAAGACATTGCTGGCTTCCTTGTGGAAAACAACAAGTTCCTGCAAGAGACATTATCCCGGTCACAGGAATGCAACAAGCGAGCTTTTGACAAACGGAGACAAGGGGAGTTGGACCTTCAACCGGGTGACCAAGCTTGGTTAGCAACTAAGAACTTAAAATTGTCCTGCTCCTCAAAAGAAGCTGGGACCAAAATTAATTGGCCCCTTTCCAGTCAAGAAGAAGATTAACAGGGTGGCGTATGAGCTGAGCCTCCCTCCTTCTCTTCATATACACTCAGTGTTTCATGTATCTCTGTTGAAACCCGTAACCAAGGACCACTTTCCGTGGAGGAGAATGGCTCCACCTGAACCAGTTGTAGTGGAGGGTGAGGAGGAGTACGAGATTGAGGCAATCCTCAACTGCAGAGTGAGAGGGGGTGCTGCACAGTTCTTGATTAAGTGGAAGGGGTACAGACCAGAGGAGAACTCCTGGGAACCTGAGGAACACATTCATGCCAAAGAACTTGTCAGGGCCTTTTGGAGGAATCACCCTGAGCTGCAGGCCCGGCTGGGCATCCGGAGGCTGCCCCTCGGGGTGGGGGGCAATGTCAGAGAAGATCGGTGCTTTCCGTGGACTTTGGCACCAGTGCGGAAACGGCGAGCTTCAAGGAGGATGCAGTATTCCAGTCCATGAAGTTGCTGGCAGCTCCGGAATCCAAGAATACCAAGACAGAAGTAGACGTGAAGGTGATATTTCTGGGTCCAATACTCCACCTTCCAGATATATTAGACCCGAGCATTTCCAGGACACAACAAGCAAGTTTCACGAAAATGACCTTTACCCCCACATTAGAGACACAGGCCCAGAGTTCTGCACCTAGCAGGTTCCTCGGGAGATAGCCTGGTCCAGCTGCATAGGTTCCTCAGCTGGCAGGGGATGCTCCATGGGTCACAGAGAGGGGAGCTCAGGCTGACTAGGAGCCAAGGGGTGCAGTCATCTCTTTTCTAGGGTCCTCTCCTGGAAGCGAATGTCGATCTGGTTACACAGGGAGATCACATTGTCCAGATCAGCGGGGATGGTTCTACCCGCTAATTCGTCCTTCACTCTGTCAGAGAGGCCCTGTAAGAAGGTTGCAACTGATGCCTCATTGTTCCAGTTCAGCTCAGCAGACAGAATCTGAAAATGAAGAGCATACTGGCCCACAGAAAAAGACTCCTGGCAGAGGCGTAAAAGGCCGCTGACCACTGAAGAGACACGACCTGGTTCCTCAAAGATGTTCCGAAAGAGTTTAAAGAAACTAGACAGGCTAGAAACCACGGGGTCACTCTTCTCCCACAGAGGAGCAGCCCAGGCTAAAGCCTCACCGGACAGGAGAGAAATAATGTAGGCCACATTCGCCCGATCAGATGGGAATTTTTTAGGCTGAAGCTCAAAATGAATGGTGCACTGGCTGAGGAACCCCCTGCAGGACTTAGAGTCCCCAGTGTAACAGGACAGAGCTGGTAGCAGCAAAGGGTTCACGGTTGTGGGCGTGACTAGAAAAGATACGGCAACAGGTTGTGGTTGTTGAACCGGAGGTCCTAAGGAGGACTAAAGCTGCTCAAAGCGGGAAGCCAGATCCTGAAGGAATCGCATCACCTGGGTCTGATTAGACTCCTGGGTCTCAAGTCTGCGGACTATACCCTGCAGTGAATCATCGGCAGGTAGCAGCACATCAGCCAGGTCCATGGCCGACCAAACTGTCAGGCCACAGATAGGTCAGGTGACAGATGCGCCCTGCTGGTGTCCAAATCGCACCACTGAAGTGCAAGGCGCACTGCTAAGGTTGTGAACCCTTAGCTGACTGCTGCGACTAGAGAACAGGATGGTGCCGGAAAGCGGGACTGCTGGGACCCTGACACAGATTGCATGGGGAGCTAGGGCATAGGGTTCCCCAGGGCCACGGAGTCTAAGAGCCAGCATGTGTTCACCAGGGCCTCTGGTGGTGAAGATGGACTTGGCTGCAACTGGATCCAGGTTGCGGCCCCTGGGGTCCCCCAGCTCACACGCTCACTGCAGGTTACAGGTAAAATGGAGAGAAAACAGCAGTGCAACATAACAAGAGACGGACATTGGGAGAGCCGAGGGTCAGGGCTACAAGCAGATAGAAACATGACAGGGGGCACGCCAAGGTTGGGGTCACTAGCAGACAAGGAACGTCAAAGAACAAGCCGAGATCGGGGACACTAGCAGACAAGGAAGATCAAAGAACAAGCCGAGATCGGTACACTGAAACAAATGAAGAGCACACAGCAGAAGCAACCACACAAGCCTAACACACAATAATTGGTCGGCAACGAGGCTTGCAACACATGGTCTTAAATAGTGTTTCCTTAATTGGAGACTGGGGTTGTCTGTAATAAACTAAGACTATAACCAAGACTCCATCTCCTTCCCTCGTTGTATTCGGATGTCTCTACCCTCTTGTGACTATTTTTTGTTTAACGGCCCAGTACAAGGGGTTCGACGACGTTTCAACCAGTGACTACGCTGAACCCACGGTCTATCTCGTCTCCTCATTTCACTCCCCCTCTTTGTTGGGGTTGTTCTGTCCTACAGAAGGTCTCCGTCGGTAGTACCTTCTCATCTCTCGTCGGTGGAATAAGAAAAAAAAGGGTTTGAAAAATAACGAAATCTAAAGTCGTTTTCATGTCAACACGAGTATTTAAATGTATGGGACCGTCTTAAATACTAAAGAACCGGTAAAAAGTCTCTTATACACAGTACTTGGACATCATGTTAAGTACAGGACAGACAAACGAATGGAGAAACCAACACAGTCGAATCTCCGGTACGTGTAGTATTGGACACACGATTCATTAGAAGGGAGACATCTTGAGGTGGGGTCAGAGGTTAATTCCTTTGTGATAAATTCTGGTACACAACGTTCGGAGCAACGGCTGGTTAATAACACACAATCCGAACACACCAACGAAGACGACACACGAGAA
>BLSH010220957.1:173484-188582 GCA_018402905.1 Glandirana rugosa | reverse complement strand
GTCGCAGTCAGAAAAACAGTGGCTGACAATTTAAAAAAGAGGGGGTAGGCAGGGGACAAAAAAAAAAATGAAAGACAAAAAAACAAAATCAGCAGTCAGTTGCAAGGCTTCATCCAATTAGGGCCCTAGAATGCACTTTGCAGCACGCAGTGCATTGTGGGGTGCTTGGCGGACGAACATCCCGCCGAGGACCCATTAAATTTGGGTGATCACTTGGCCCGAACCGTTTGCCCAACACTAATGCAGGGCAATATAACAGTGGCTCTGCAAAGGGCCCCCTTAACCACTTCACCCCTGGAAGGTTTTCCCACTGTAGGACCAGAGCACTTTTTGCGATTTGGCACTGCGTCGCTTTAACTGACAATTGTGCTGTCATGCCACGTTGTACCCAAACGAAATTTGCGTCCTTTTTTTCCCACAAATAGAGCTTTCTTTTGGTGGTATTTGGTCACCTCTGCGTCCTTTCTGATCACCGCTATACACAAAAAAGAGCGACATTTTTGCAAAAAAAAGTATTTCTTACTTTTTGCTAAAATACAAATCCAAAAAAAAAATATAAAAAAACGAATTTATTCATCAGTTTTGGCCGATTTATATTCTTCCTCATATTTTTGGTAAAAAAAAAAATCGCAATCAGCGTTTATTGATTGGTTTACGCAAAAGTTGCCGTGTTTACAAACCATGAGAATTAATTTCTGGTGTTTTTACATTTTTTTTTTTTTACTGGTAATGGCAGTGATCTGCGGTTTTTATCGGGACTTTGATATTGGGGGGGACATTTCGGACATTTTTGACACTTTTTTGGGACCAATGACATTTATACAGCAATCAGAAATTTAAATATCCACTGATTACTGTGTAAATGTCATTGGCAGTGAAGGGGTTAACCTGCGGGGGCGATCTAGGAGTTAACTGTGTTCCCTAGGCGTGTTCTAACTGTGAGGGGGCGGGGCTGTCAGGGGTACCAGAGATCTAACTGATCCCAGTGACAGGGATCAGTAGATCTCTGTCATGCCGCCTGTCAGAACAGGGAACCATTGTGTTTACTTTGGCGGTTCCCCGTTCTTTCCCTCTGGCAGGTCATCACAGCTCGCCAGCGGACATAGGGTCCGCCCAAGCCACGGGCACACTCCTCCAGAGTGTGGCTGGCCCCCTAGCTGCTTGTCCGCGAATCGCCGCTTATTTACGGCGATTCGCAGAATGCAGCCCCATTGCCGCAGTAAAAATACAGTGCGCGATGGGGAAGTTGTTAAAATTTAAGTTTGTCTTACTTGAGTGTGAGGGAACAAACAGTAACTGCTCCATGGTGCTCTATATGGGAAAAACATATAATTAATAAATGCTCTTAAGTGAAAACAAGATCTGCTCATAAGTGGCCTACATAAGGTAGAATTCTGTTGTTTATATAATACAGTGTTTTTGGCTAGGTTCACATCTGTGTGGTGGTTCCCTTTGTCGGTCTGCACCTGTTCCCTCAGCCACAACCACCCGCACAGAAAATGAAGGAAATGTGGGTGGGTTGCATTAATCCTAATGGCAAGCTGCAAGCACTAGAAATCACTTCCACTCTAGGAACCACACTGTATTTGCAGTTCCTGTGCAGGCTTAGATTCCAAAAATGGAGCAGGGACATTTTACCTGTGCTTCAGGAGGCACAGCAATAGCCGCACAAAAAAGCAGCTTGCAGAGCTGAATGAATGTGAACGCAGTCCTATCTGGTTTCATCTAGTCTGATTATTGTACATGCCCTAAAACATAAAAGGATACATTTTTATGTATGTCTCAACCTAGTGCATTTATTACTTTTTCACCGTGCAATATTGCAGGGTATGCAACATGTGCAAGTACTACTTGCAACTTTAATTTATTGTATGGGACATAGAACAACTAATCTCCAAACACAGAACTGCTTGAAAAACTTTTGTAGACTGTTGGAAGAGCTCTTGTAAGTTTTGAATACATGAAAAAAAACATTTTCTTTGGGGGGTATGTGTATACATGTGTATGTGTATGTGCGTACATATAAAGTTTTTGGAATCTTCTGATAATATTATTTATATTTTGCACTGCACAAACTATTGGCACTATACAAACCCCTGTAATAATAATAATAATTATTATTGTTATACAGGATTTATATAGTGTCAACAGCTTACGCAACATTTTACAATGTGGGCGGGGGGGGCCAGTACAATTACAATACAGTTCAATGCAGAAGGAACAGGAGGGCTCTGCTCATGGAGCTTACAGTCTAAAGGGAGGGGGAGGTGGTAGAAAAGGTGATAGCTGCAGGAGTTAATCTAATTGAGGCAACTTGGGTACAGTTCTTAGGTGGAGGTGGGGTAGACTTCCCTGAATAAGTGAATTTTCGGGGATCATCTAAAGGTGGACAGGGTAGGGGCTGACCAGACGTACTGGGGCAGGGAGTTCCAGAGGATGGGAAAGGCTCTGGAGAAGTTTTGGAGGTGAGCATAGGAAGAGATAACAAGGGAGCTAGAGAGCAGAAGGTCTTGGGAGGCGCAGAAAGGAGACAATTTGGGTAATAGCTGCAGATGAGGTTGACAATGTGGCTGGGGGCCAATGTTGTGGATGGCCTTGTATGTTGTGGTTAGTATTTTGACTTTTATATGGTGGGGTAGGGGAAACTAGTGATGGGATTGCGCAGAGAGGAACAGCAGTCACGGATCGGTTAGTAAGGTGTACTAGTCTAGCAGCAGCAATGATTATAGATTGAAGAAGGGATAGCCTGTGTAAAGGTAGGCCAGTGAGCAGAGAGTTGCAGTAGTCAAGGCGGGAATATAACCAAGGAGTGAATAAGTTGTTTTGTGGTGTTGTAAGGAAGGGGTGAATTCTGGAAATGTTGCGGAGGTTAAGGCGGCAAGATGTAGGCAATGATTGGATGTGCGGGCTGTAGGAGAGGTCAGAGTTTAGGATTACACCCAGCACCTTGGCATGTCTGGAGGAACCAGTGGTTGTGCCATTGATCTCAATGGTACGGGGAGGGGATCAGGGAGGAGGAAATATTACAAGTTCAGTTTTAGAAAGATTGAGTTTGAAGAAGTGGTGTGGTTTCTACTGTATTGTTAGAAGAAGACCTGTGCAAAAGGACTTGTTTGCGCTTTTGTGTGTGCCTGTGCGCGTTTGCGCGCACACGCCGAAAATGGCACCAAACGGCTCTATTTAAGCAGAGTGCACCCTGCAGCAAGTGCTGTCTGATCTACAGCGTGTGGCCTGTTTTCCTGAGAGACCTGTAACCTGTTATCTGTTCTTGTGACCCGGCTTGTCCCGACCTTGTCTGATTTCCACCTGCACTGACCCCCGGCTTGCCTACGACCATGCGATTGCCTGATCCCTCTGTACTTCTGCCGCCAGTCTGTTAATGAACTCTGCTTGAACTTGACCATTCTCTTGCCTGAACCCTTGTACCGCACCACCAGCCAGTTACCGACCCAGCCTGTACGACCACGCTCCAGATGCACGAGCGCTCCAACAGACTCTCTACCACCACCAGTGACCCAGTCCGACCCTCGTGCTCTCCTGCACTCCCGAGCAACCTGTCTGCTCTACCAGGGGTTCTCGTGTCAGGCTAGTAAGGGAGGTTGCCTACTGCATAATTCAAACTCGCCTACCAGGTACGTGACATGTATACTGATATGTTTCTCAGTAAGTTTGTGATACGTGAGGAGATTGAGGGGGTGAGTTGAAGAGTGGAGAGATAGCGCTGGGTGTCATAAGCATAGTGGTAGTATTGGAAGCCATGGGAGGTTATCAACTGGCCCAGGGAAGAGGTATAGAGAGAGAGAATAGATTGGGCCCAAGACCCCAGAGGAGCCTTGGGGTACCCCAACAGAAAAAGGAAAAAGCGTGCAGGAGATGGTGTTGTATGTGACACTGAAAGTGCACTGAGATAGATAGGAGGAGAACCAGGAAAGAGCAGAATCATGGAGGCCAAGGGAGTGGAGTTGTTGAGGAGTGGGTGGTCAACTGTGTCAAAGTCAGCAGAAAGGTCCAAGAGTATGAGTATGGAGTACTGGCTGTTGGTTTTAGCAGTTAGTAGGTTGTTGGTGAGTTTTAGTATGGACAGAGTTTTAGGTTATGAACAGACCAATGTTTTAATGAATTTAATATTTTTTAGCATTGAGTATTTAGGAAATATAATATATTGCCAATATAGAGAATTAACCTCTCCTGTCAGTACAAATCTAACACCTGAAGCCCATATCTCCCACAAAACAGATCTATAAATAAAACAGCCCTACCCCCCCCCCCCGTGAGATTTTTCCTCACAGCTCTTGGCCCACCATCTCAGTACAGACCCCTCTCCCAGTCTAATTTCTTAGCACAGACCCCCCCCCCCACCCCAGTGCAGACCTTCCCAGTATATACCCCCTTCCCAGGCTAACCCCTCAGTACAGACACCCCTAGTAAAACACGCTCAGTACAGACTTCTCCAGCCACATCCTTCAGAACATACCCCTTCTCCCAGCCTAACCCATCAGTACAAATGTCCCAGTACAGTCACCCCCTCAGCCTAACCCTTTAGTACAGACCCCTAGTATAGTCCCCCTCAGTACAGGCCACCTCAGTACAGACCCTACCACCTAGTCTATCCCCTAAGTACAGCCCTTCTAAATACAGCCCCCTTCCAGCCTAACCCTTTATAACAGCCGCCCTCTCCCAGCCTAACCCCTTATTACAGAAGCCCTAGTAAACCCCTCCTCCAAGCCTATCCCTTTAGTACAGACGACCAGTAAAAATTCCCCTCATTATATGCCCCCAGCACAGTTCACATCTCTTAACATATCCTCTCAGTAGAAGCCTCCTCAGTACAGTCCTTGCCCAGAACAGCCCCCTGCCCAACCTAACCTTCAGAACAGACCTCCCTCCCACCCTAATTCTTCAGTACAGACCCCCCTGTTCTAGCCTATCTCCACAATACAGACCCCTCAGTACAGACCTTTCCCAGTTAAGTCCACATCCTAATTGAACCCTTCAGAATAGACCCTCCTCCTAGCCTAGGTCCTCAGCCAGTCAGGTCCTAAAGACATTAAGATTTGTCCACACCTTTGCTTCTTCAGGTAAGAGCTTCCTTTCCTTTGGAAACTTTTGATTATTCCACATCTCAGATAAGTGGGTTGCAAGCTGGTGCTCTACAGATAAAAGATAGAGTTCATATCTTTTCCATCGGAGTGGTTCTTCCCATCCACTTTTCATCTTGCTTCTCAATATCTGGGAGATTTGTATTGATGTTATGATAATGCACAATTTCATCCTCTCGGAAAAGTTTTGAAGGCATTGATTCAAATCTGTTATTGTCCCAAGTAAACATGGGGTTGGGCCCATCCTGAATCTCAATCACCGCCTTTGTAAGAGTTTGCAGCCTGAGGATACATTCTGTTTGCTTGATAATGGCTTTTCTCCATCAGAGAGATATGTTAGTCTTAGTAGACTTCAAAAATAATTACTTGAAAGTTCCTATATGCCCAGATCACCAGGTACTGGGATTAACCTTCTGCTTTGTATATATTTTGATCCTGGAATCCAACCTAGGGTGTTTCTCCATCCACAAATCTTCACTTCCACATTCAGCTCCTGTGGTCATGCAAGTGGTCATCGATTTACTGTTGCATGCAAACTCATGGTCTATTTGTTTTAGGTAGCTCCCTGTGCACACCACCTCAAAAACATTGTAAGGTTCTCCCCATAATTCATACCAGACTTTTATCCTAGATACATAGTATACCTGATTACTCATTCACACAAAAAACAAAACAACAACTGATAATGTAAACAAACACTCCAGACATTTAAAAAAGGGCTTTTATTAAAAAACCGGCTTGTCCAGTCCTGACAGACTGCTCACCACAAATAACAGGTGCAGTTAAACAAAGGGGTGGGATATTGCCATTGTGAATGTCATTGCGAAATATGGATACAACCATATTTAGTCGATGATGTCAGTGATGTCAGAGGATCTTAGGTGATATCATTAACCAAATATGGTCATGTCCATATTTAGCCAATGACCTGACCTGGCAAACCTTGCCCGTTTGATTACAAGTAGTTGTGGGATCAGGAGTTGTCATTCACGGTGAACAGTTCAACTTGACTTAACTTTTCGGTGGCTCAGCATGTTAATTATTCGGTGGGTCAGTGGGCATTGTTCATCGTGACTGATGTAGATCTACATCTCCGCCAGTAAACCGTTAACCAGTTTTTCCTGTAGTGTACATAGCCTGTGCAGGGAACAGAGCTGTGAGAGGGACCCATCAGGGTTCACCCACTACAGTCTGCCTGCAGAAAACTACGGGAGGGGGAGGAAACAAGACCAGCAACCCTTCAAAAGGAGAAAGAGCAGTAGTGATTGGTCTTTATTACAGGAAATTTCTGCACAAAGGCAAAGTTGCACACTGGGTTATTGCACAGATTTGGAAAAATACACAAAGTACACTAAGAGTACACCTGGCTCTTTTATTTAGACCTTATTTACTTTCCAGGTGTTCAGGTTTATGAGGTAAAAGGAAATCTGTGCTGAGAGCAATATATAGACCAAAATTGTACACCTTCATCTGAGAATGCTAGTTGTCTAGCTGTTTCTGGCCTGAATGTTTTCTGAGTCACTGATCTGAAACAAACAAGCTAAAGTAGCTAAAAAAGTCAGAGGTTTTCACTTGTAAAGTTGTTTGGCATTAGTGTAAATATTGAAGCTACTGGATCATAATACCAGCCAGGTAAGTAGCATTTTTAGAAGGACAAATCAGTAACTTTTCCCTACATATTTTTATTTACAAGTTTCTTTCAAACTAAGGATCCACATTTTTTTTTTTTATTTCTCTTTTCCATGAATATAGTGTGGCACCACCCCCCATGCACGTCACTCGTCTAGGCAAAATGTTTTGCAAGGTCCTCCCTTTGCCGTCTGGGATATATGCACTACATATCCTAGGAGGCAAATCGCTTCATGCAGAGGAATGAGGAACAGCCAGTGGGCCTTCCGATGAAGCCACACAAGACTATGGCGGCGCATGACTAAGGGGTGGTGGATTACAGCAGGATCCGAGCAGGACAACGCTGGATCCTCGGGGTGGGTGAGTATCAGAAATGTGCCACCTGGACCAAAGGGGGGGGGGGTGGCAATTAATGAAGTTGCAATAGGTGGCAATTGATCTTAGTAAATCTATTCTGTTTATATTTTACCATGCCTAAATAACACAAGTCGTTGCTTCATATAAAACATGATATTTGTCCAAATGCAGTGTCAAAGCCAATTATTATTACCATCATTTGCTTATTTGTATTTTTTTTATTTTTACTTCAGAGAGGCGATGAACATACATTTGTGATTTCAAAGGATGGCACTTTTAGCGATATGGACCTAGCGCTCCACATGTCTGGTAAAACATAGCTGAATAATTTGTAGTGCAAAATGCAAACTTTCCTGAGATGATTATTCCATATTACATTCAATGTTTGAAATTATGTTTCCTTTCAGAATATTTATATGTTAAACAACATGATCAGGCTGTTTATGCCAATATATTCGGTAAAGTGGAACTCTTTGTACAATGCGAGCCTACAATGCAAGCCAGCATCTCAATTCCATTTGAAAATGCAGAGGGGAATTCACTTGGACTGAAGAAACCAAAATCTAGAGTGGCTAGAGCAGCAACACAGGGCGATCAATCCGATTCTACCCATAATTTCCTCTCAAAGGGTAAGCTTGATGACAGAACATACTCAGGAATTTTTTTAAAGGTAACAGGTGTCATTTTCACCCCATACTCATTCTCCTTGTGGGCCTGGATAAATCTGGTTGTTTATCCAAATTAGCTACAATTATTAAACAGTAAAACACTAACATTATAAAGAAAGGCTGGTTCTTCTGGATACAGTTGAAGCTGCAGCAAAAAAGGCAGCTTTTCTTCACCAGGACTCTCTGCAGGCAGTTTAGGACACAGACTGTAGGCCTTTGTTACGAGCAGTAATGTAAACCCAGTTATTAAAATCTCCTATTAATGTAATATAAAAAAGCTTTTTTTAATTTGCCTGAATGTGCAGTTCTTATTAAAATAATATTTGGTGTTCCTTTCATGAAGGTTCTTGTTTAGGCACTTCTTGTTATAGGGTGACAACCATCTCCCAGTTGTGCTCCTGTGTTTAACCCTGCTATATGTGCCCTTGGTGAAGAATACAAGCAGCTATTTTAATAAACATATTCCAGGCATTAATGCAAACTAGGCAATTAAATCTGAATAGAGTAAACTGCCAGTATCAGCGCTCTAGATGTAAAAGTACATACACATGTACCCCAAAACAAAATAAAATAAAAGTAATCTTAATACGAACTAGCTGCTGCTTTAAAAGTCCATAATCAATGGCACCTAAGTGAACATATAAGCACATACACACAAGGAGATGCAAGCAGCGCTAATAAATCTAAAAAGAAGTCCAATATGACTTCTTGGTGATTAATATATGGGGTCAGGATCTTGCTCCAATAATAGCCGCCACCACACCAAGTGAAAAAATTCGAGAGGGCAGACCCCCCCTAAGTGGATAAACTCACCAAAGGTAAGCCAACAATCCGCCTTAAGATCTCAATTATATCCTCATATATTGCACATCCACTTATCGCTCATCCAATCTCTGGTGTATGAGTGGTCACAAATCTGATTGTTCAGGAACCGACCTTAAATAGATGTGCATGATCCAAAGAGCTTTTATTGGGCACAACATACATAAAACAATCCCCCCCTTCCAGATGTACACTTACAAAATGTTAAAATCAAAAGGCACATAGAGAAATAATCAGGTGCGGATAATTCCGTCTCACCGCTCGTATGAGTCTCGGCGGCGTTCCCGGGCACGGAGTGATCCCAGCTGATGCAGACTGACAGCCGCGTGGTCACGCCCTCACTTCCAGGCATGTTCAACCATTCTCACTATCAGCAAGCCAGTAGAGAGCATTGATGTGCAGCCAATAGTGGGGCAAGTACCTGTAGACAGGAGTGGCCAAAAGAGGGTTAAGGAGCTCAGTAGCACTGAAAAACAAATATGCTGAAAAAGAGACAAAAGTAGGATTTCCTAAATGAAAACAAGGAAAAAGAGTTATGGTTTATATTTGCTTTAAAGTGATTGTAAATAAGTTGTACCTCTTTATCTGCAGCCATTTCTTTGTAGATTATTCTAAAAGCACAGAGATCAAAATATTTTTTTCTCAGCTTTAGCATCAGGGAGCAAGGATCTGATTTCACTCACACTGCAGAGCATAGAACACAGGGCTCTGTGAAATCTGACAGCTGATTGGAGGAAATTGACTCCCCCTCCCTCTACACAGGCTTACATGCCCATATAAAAACACACAGAGCTAAGGCTTTGAGTCATTTGCTTTGAGCTGGAGAGGGGCAGGCTGCCTCTCTCTAGACTAGACTGTTACATCAGGAAAAACTATCAGAAGTGAGTTGTGCAAATAGCAGAGAGAGGAAAGATCAGAGAGGTGTTTTGGATTCAGGCTAGTACACATTATAGAGGGAAGTAATTTGTTCATATTTTCATTTCTGAGGTTTACAACAACTTTAAGCAGATTACTTACCCCAGAGAACAAAACATGCATGTTTGCACACTCTTCCTCATTCTGCTGCTTGACTGGTGTTGCAGGTTAGTTCACACTTCTCATTTTAGCTCAGAATTGACTCTACAGACTGAGCACAGTCTCAAGCACCGGAAAACATTATAGTGTATGTTCACAGCTGGACTACCAAATGGCACCAGTCGAGTGACTGAAAGATGCTCCATTGCCACAATGCACCAACCTGTTTTTAAGGTATTGAGATTGTAGCTACTGGTTGCAGGAGTACAGATGCTGGGAGTCTCCATGGCTGCAGTGGGTGTTGCTGCTGTGGGTCTTTATGGCAGTAAGGATTATGGCTGTTGGTGGCTTATATGGCTGCAGTGGTAATCGCCACTGGGGTTTTCATGGCTGTAGGGAAGAAAAGAGACAGGGGTATAGCTCCTGGCTGCAAGGGGACTTTGTAGTGACACAGAGTTTTGATGCTGGCTGGAGAGAGTGTTTATGTTACTAAGAACAAGACATACAGTATACAGTATGTTTATGTATGTGAGGAAAGTTCAAGATATACTGTAGTGGGAGAAAAATTTTATTCATCTTTTTATCTAAGTACAGTAGTATGTAGAGAGTGGTGTCCCCTCAGCAGATCCCAGAAGAGCTACTGGGAGATGGGGACATCTGAGGTAACAGCTGTGAGCTGAGATTTTTGTCAGAACTGTGAGGTGAGCTGAGTGACACAGTCTCCTCAGATATTTTCTTGTGGAAGCTGCTCAAAACATTATGTGAATCACCCACTTGTGAGCTGCCGACTCAGGCTCAGGTGGTGCCAGCGGCAGTGCCATGGGCCATGATTGGGGCTCCCTCTGTGCTGGGAAAAATATAAAATAAATATAATGCCTTGGTGAGAAACTATGGATTGTACTAAAAAGTATCTGTAATGCTACATTAGCCCTATTGAGCCCAAATTATAGGCCATAAGGTGAACTAGGAAAAAGTGGCTAGGAAATTATTTTCGTTCCCACACTTGGGCACTACTTTTTAAATGCATTTTTGCATAGACAACACCCCTATGGACTTTACGTTAAAAGTTCTCCACAAAATATCCTGCATTTTTTTTGTCACTATCCGTAAATGTATGTAATTGTGTACCAAAATAATGGAAATCTTATGGTGCTGGTTTTGCTTGTAACTATATTTCTATTCATTTTAGCAACACAAAATTTACTCTGAAACTGACATTTACACATGTGCATAACATATGAAACAGGTATTGGTGCATTAGTATACTCAAGAGTGAATGTAGACCATGAAATATGGCAAAGATGTAGAAAATACGCTTCAACTTCGCAGATTGGCACCAAGCAAAATTAAACATACACATTGTAAATGTATGAAAACTGAGATGTTGTATTCATCAAAATTTTAAGTAGCCACTGTATAATCAAAGAAAGTTAAAAAAGTAGCACATTTTGCCACAAGTTGGCTGAAATGACTCAACGCCAAATATTTGCAAAAAATTGACAATGTAGCTCTTTCCTATTTTTCTTGGGAAACATATGCACAATTTTTGCACCGACATAAATCAGTACAAGACAGTCTTGCAGACATACAGGAACATCTTCCAATCTTGCATTTGCCTTGCTTGCAACCGCAGTAGACTACCTGCAACACACTTTCAGGGGCAGGATTTATAGTCATCCAGGTCAAGGTGCCATCTATTGCCAATGGGTGACGGGGCACACATTATACCTTTCTCAGAATGTCTCATTATGGCTGCTTAGTAGTTTGCCCTTTTACAGTGTTGGTAAAGGGCTTCACTTGTCGGAGGCATAGATAGTTCTGGCAAAGCTGACAATGCCATGCAGAATGCTCTTGCATTGTTCACTTTTTTTGCAGATGACTGGCTATACAGGTGGCGCACATATTTGCAAAGTAGTTCAAAGGTAGACTGGCCCAGGTTAAAACTGCTACTCAGATTTGTAATTGCGGTATTCATCTTTCTCGCAAGAAACAGAACATGCTTTTCTTTTGTCATTGCCATAAAAGGCGCTTGCAGAGTCACAACCTGAGAAGGTATGGATTCCAATAAGTGCCAAACACACACTGGTGCCAAGAGCTGATGACACATTAGCTAAATCAATGATCCTTGTTTTGTTGCCAACCCCTGTGAAAAAATACAAGCTGATAGACAGGCTACCTCACCCATCAGGTACAGAAATAACAGAGTCAGCTGAGATAACTAGCCAAAGTGATGGTGAAAACACACCAAGAACAACAGCTGGTCCACAAAGACCTCTATCAATACTATAGACAACACAAGGACACTTTATAGTGCAGGATTGATATTAAATATGCTTCTATGTGACTCTCCCGGCCACCCACGTCAGATGATTTACAGTGAAAAAGCATTCATACCCCTTAAAATTTTCCTTATTTTGTCATGTTAAAACCAAAAATTTAAATGTATTTTATAGGGATTTTATGTGATAGACCAACACAAAGTGTCAAATAATTGTGAAGCGGGAGGAAAATGATAAACGGTTTTCCAAATTTTTTACAAATAAATATGTGAAAAGTGTGGCGTGCATTTGTATTCAGCCCCCCTGAGTCAATACTTTGTAGAACCACCTTTCGCTGCAATTACAGCTGAAAGTATTTTTGGGGATGTCTCTACCAGCTTTGCACATCTAGAGAGTGACATTTTTGCCCATTTTTCTTTGCAAAATAGCTCAAGCTCTGTAAGATTGGATAGAGAGAGTCTGTGAACAGCAATTTTCAAGTCCTGTTACCGATTCTCAATTGGATTTAGGTCTGGACTTTGATTGGGCCATTCTAACACATGAATATATTTTGATGTAAACCATTCCATATTAGCTCTGGCTGTGTGTTTAGGGTCATTGTCCTGCTGGAAGACGAACCTCCGCCCCAGTTTCAAGTCTTTTGCAAACAGGTTTTCTTCTAAGATTGCCCTATATTTAGCTCCAAGCATCCCCACAACATGATGCTGCCACCACCATGTTTCACGGTGGAGATGGAGGGTTCAGGGTGATGTGCAGTGTTCGTTTTCTGCCACATATAGCGTTTTGCTTTTAAGCCAAAAATTCAATTTTGGTCTCATCTGACCAGAGCACCTTCTTCCACATATTTGCTGTGTCCCCCATATGGCTTCTCGCAAACTGCAAACAGGACTTCTTATGACTTTCTTTCAACAATGCCCTTCTTCTTGCCACTCGAATAGTTGGCCTGTGGACAGATTCTCCCACCTGAGTTGTGGATCTCTGCAGCTCCTCCACAGTTACCATGGGCCTCTTGGCTGCTTCTCTGATTAATGCTCTCCTTGGCCGGCCTGTCAGTTTAGGTGGACAGCCATGTCTTGGTAGGCTTGCAGTTGTGCCGTACTCTTTCAATTTTCAGATTATGGATTGAACAGTGCTCCATGAGATGTTCAAAATTTGGGATTTTTTTTTATAACCTAATCCTGCTTTAAACTTCTCCACAACTTTTTCCTGACCTGTCTGGTGTGTTCCTTGGCCTTCATGATACAGTTAGTTCACTAAGGTTCTCTAACAAACCTCTGAGGGCTTTACAGAACAGCTGTATTTATACTAAGATTAAATTACACATAGGTGGACTATATTCGCTGTTTAGGTGATTTCTGAAGGCAATTAGTTCCACTAGATTTTAGTTAGGGGTATCAGAGTAAAGGGGCTGAATACAAAAGCACGCCACCCTTTTCACATATTTATTTGTTAAACATTTTAAAAATCCAATTATCATTTTTCTTCCACTTCACAATTATGTGTCACTTTGTGTTGGTCTATCACATAAAATCCCAATAAAATAAATTTATACTTTTGTTTGTAACATGCCAATGTGAGGAACATTTCAAGGTGTATGAATACTTTTTCAAGACACTGTAAATGTGAGTGAAGCAAAATGAGTTGTGTCACTTGAACTGTATATTCTGATTTGCTGGATTACTGGTACAACCGAGGTACCAACACTGGTCCCTTGTGTTGATACTCCTGAATTTGAACCTAAAGGTTCTATCTATTTGACATTGTGTATCTCGCATGTGTATCTCGCAGAGGCAGACACCTAAATCATTGTGTCTTGGTCTAACTGTTCGCTATTTAACAGGTTTATCACAAATTGTGTCACTTCTAAATGTAATAGAGGGTTTACAAACTCTTAGTGAAGTTGAAGGTCTGACATGTGATCATGAGGAATGTGACACCAGGGTGTTTTTTTTTCATGCAAAACCTGCTGCACAGAAGCATCAAACTGTGGCAGTGATTGCTTTAACCAATTCAGCCCCGGAAGGATTTCCAGCTTTAGGACCGGATCCCTTTTTGCGATTCGGCACTGCGTCGCTTTAACTGAAAACTGTGCGGTCGTGCGATGTTGTACCCAAACAAAATTTGCGTCCTTTTTTTCCCACAAACAGAGCTTTCTTTTGGTGGTATTTGATCACCTCTGCGTCATTTCTGATCGCCGCTATAAACAAAAGAATAGCGACAATTTTGCAAAAAAAAAAACAAATTTCTTACTTTTTGCTAGAATACAAATAAAAAAAAATATATAAAAAAACATTTTTTTCACCATTTTTGGCCGATTTATATTCTTCCTCATATTTGCGATAAAAAAAATCGCAATCGGCGTTTATTGATTGGTTTGCGCAAAAGTGGTCGCGTTTACGGATGATGAGAATTCATTTTTTGGTTTTTTTTTTTTTTACTAGTAATGGCGGCGATCTGCGATTTTTAGCGGTACTGCGATATTTCAGCGGACATGTCGGACTATTTTGACACTTTTTTGGGACCATTGTGCTATAAAAATGCACTGATTACTGTGTAAATGCCATTGGCAGTGAAGGGGATAACCTGCAGGGGGCGCTCTAAGGGTTAACTATGTTCCCTGGGCGTGTTCTAACTGTACAGTTCTAACTGTCTAAGGCCCTTTACAAAATAATCTAGAGTGCGTGACTGGGGACAAAGAGAAGGCAAACTTATTAAATACATTCTTCAGCTCTGTGTATACAAAGGAGCATGGGGGAGCTCATGTCCACGTCGGGGTAGGTAGTGACACGGCCCCAAATGATCCACAATGGCTCAAAAATGAAATGGTCCAGAAGTATTTAGACAGAATAAAGGTAGATAAAGCACCCGGACCAGATGGCATCCATCCATGTACTCGAGGGGGTACGAGGAAACATATGTGTCTCGACTTCTTACATAAATTATTCAAACGGAAGAGAAACAGGGGTCAGTGCGTGAGATCTAATAAAACATTTCCCGGAATCTGTCAATCTTGACATGTCAATCTTGTGCGGGTCCCTTGTATCAATTGGGAATCTCGCGGGGGACGTCCAATAGGGGAAGTGACGGTTACCGTAAATGTGTCATTAGTCACGTAAAAATATCGTGACTAGCGACATATTTACAGTTACCAGGGTTTTTTCACAGTTTTATCAGGCTGTACAGGCGACTTTATAGCGTCATGGCGATTTTTAGCGTCTAGCGGCGGTAAT